>ML112113.1:112972-133450 GCA_003697995.1 Taxidea taxus jeffersonii
GTAGGCAGAGGCAGGCAGAGAAAGAGGGGGAAGCAGGCTCCCCGCTAAGCAGAGAGCCCAATTCGGGGCTCGATTCCAGGACCCTGGGATCATGACCTGAGCTGGAGGCAGAGGCTTAACCCACTGAGCCACCCAGGCACCCCATGTCTGTGTTAACTTTGATAAGGAGGAGGTACTTTGCTGAACTTTGCCTATAGTGTTGTTGTTTTTTTCCTGTAAAATGATAGTTCTTTCCAGTTAGATCAAAAGGTAGAATTGGAAATCAGATGACTTGCTGAAATTCTCTTCTTTTGTGATGAGCATTAGTCAGTGTCCTCTGTTAGGAGGCACCTTAATAAGTGACTATTGTGAAAAGCACATTACCTGTGTCATCAAAACCCAGATTTCATCCACTTCTGCCATTTATTATATGTATGACCTTGAACAAGTAATTAAAATTGCTAAATTTCAGCTTCCTTACATATAAAATGAAGAATCTATTAGTGTAAAAGTTGAGATGAGTTTTAGAATTTATCCAATTATCTTATACTATTTTTTCTATCACAAATATAAAAAAGTAAAAACAACACTTAAAAATCTCATATTTCCAAAAAGAGAGAGAACAAAATAAATTTATCTTCACTGAGGCTGCAGTTTGGCAGTACTCAAGAACACTAATTCCAGAAATTCTAAAAACAAAATGCAAAGCGGTAGATGGTATATACTATGCAAACAGTACTCCCCATACTGAACTTTCTAAAACATTACACAATACTTCAGGACTGTCTCCAACTAGCACAAAAGCTCAGTATGGTAAAATGAGCAGATCTGCTACATTGGATAACCAGCCTTCCACTTAACTGCCTTTAGCTTTGTGCTTGGGCAATACCACACACTAGTTCTCCTTTTCTTCCCAATAAGAGGATTAATGGAGTATAGTTGTCTATCCGTTGCACTAGTTTTGTGTCTGTTTTTACACATCTACTCCCAAAACACACAAAGTGATCACATGGTATCTTTTGCAAGAGTAAATGAGTTATACTGATTGGAGGTTATACATTGAGTCATTTGATTCATGTAAATATCCAATTTAATGAAATATTTATTTCATACCTAAGGAAATGCAAACTAAATTATGAAGCCTGAAAACTACTATAAGAAGGGGTGATTTTTAATTCTGAATTCCTGGACTGATAAAATGCTCGTAAGTCCAATTTTGGCAATGCCTGAAATGGCCTCTCACTTATTAACAATAAATACTTACCTAGGATATCTCTGTGAATTATTCAAGCCAGTTTATATACATCAACTAATTAAATCTTCATAAAAACCCAATGATGACATTCCCTGCTGTGATCAACAAAATCTCAACTCCATCTCTGCCACTGTGAATAAATTCTAAATCTCCCTCTCTTTGCAGTGCTCTCAAATTTCAAAGTCCCTCTGGGAATCTATGATTGACTTAGCCTAAATTATGTGTCTAAAAGCTTAGCTGCGGGGAGTGAGAGATTATCTGCTCCCCATTCACCAAAACTCACATAATAAAGAGTTTTCACTAAATAGGATGGTAGTGCAGAACTAGGTGGCCAAAACATGACAGATATCCTGAATAGAGACCATCTTTTTGATTACTCAATAGGTACATGCCTCTAGCTTTCATAGTCATTTTACTGTAAAGACTCTCATATAATACTTTAAAGTTTCAGACAGTTGAAAATATCTTCTCACACTGTCAAAAGTGAAGCAACACAGAGTCCAGTCGCATACTATCTCTAGCTCAGACTACATGATCTGTAGGTGATAACCAATCCCCTATTTTTATCATGGCCCTATATCCCACAGTGTATGTACTAAATTAGGAATATAAATATGATAAATAAATCCTACTTACACATGGATAAATAGATAAAGCAAACGAACTATTGGGAAAATAGGGCATATTCTTAGACACCAATCATCTTTGAATAACTTGCTTGTGTCTTAAAAAATCAACACATTCAGAGTCATGTTATACCAAGTAGAACTGAAATTTTGAATTCCAGATTTGAAGAATGGTAGTAGTAGCAAGATTATATTTCTCATGCTGAGGTGGCATCAGTATTGGGATTAATAAGAGACAATAAGCATTGTAGTAAAGTTGATTTTTTTTTTCCATTTGATTTTGAGAGGAGGCCCAGAATAGGTTTTCCTATGAGGTATTTTTGCAGCATACTTTTAGATATTCATCTACATGTTTAACCTCAAATTTTGTTTCCTCCAATTATCTTACTAATCATGTTAAATTCTAGTATTCTTTAATGTATTATATTTTTCTTAAAGTAGCCACCACATTTCTACTTCTTTAACTATAAAAATGACCGAAAGAATATTGGTCCTGGAAGTGGTTGAAGGTAGTAGGCATTCAATGATAAGAATCCAAGATAGGCAACCACTCTGGAAAACAGCATGGAGGTTCCTCAAAAAATTGAAAATAGAGCTACCTTATGACTCAGCAATTGCACTACTGGGTATTTACCCTAAAGATACAAAGGTAGTGATCCCAAGGGGCACGTGTACTCGAATGTTTATAGCAGCAATGTCCACAATAGCCAAGTTATGGAAAGAACCTAGATGTCCATCAACAGATGAATGGATAAAGAAGAAGTGTTATATATATACAATGGAATACTATGCAGCCATCAAAAGAAATGAAATCTTACCATTTGTGATGACATGGATGGAACTAGAGGGTATTATGCTTAACGAAATAAGTCAATCGGAGAAAGACAACTATCATATGATCTCCCTGATATGAGGAAGTGGAGATGCAACGGGGGTGGGGGTTAAGGGGATAGGAAAAGAAAAAATGAAACAAGATGGGATCGGGAGGGAGACAAACCAAAAGAGACTCTTAATGTCATAAAACAAACTGAGGGGGGTTGGGGGGAGGGGGGTTGGGAGAGGGTGGTGGGGTTACATTATATGTTTAAATAAAAATAAAAATTAAAAAGAAAAAAAAGGAAAAAAAAAGAATCCAAGATAGGTTGTTTGATATGCATGGAACTCAACATAATAAGACTAAGATAGGTTGTTTGATATGCATGGAACTCAATAAGAAAACAACCACAATCGGAGAACAGTTCTCTAACAGTCCCTGACAGGCAGTGGCAAAACAGTGTCTTGTTATTACCTGTGTTCTCCTGGGCCCAGGAATTTAAGTCTTGATTAAATAGCTGTTATGATTAAATAAAATGTTGATAATGAAATTCTAGAATCATGGTGTCAGCTCTCCTTTTTGTAACTGAATTGTGGGGACTAAAGAATGAGAACAAAAAGATCAAAGCCCTAATTCTTCAAGACCCTATTGAATAAGTCTTTATCACTTGTAGCAGAAGCTTGAGGAAGCAAAATGAGTTAGCAAAATAAAATATTAACCATACTTGCAAACATAGCCATTGATCTTAGGAAACAGGTGGGGGGCAGTGAACTGAGAATTAGAATAAACTCCTAAGATTAGGTTATATAAAAGAGTTCACTCTGAACCACTAAATCCTGTGGAGATTCTCTCATCTGAGAAAGAAACTAGTTTCTTCTTGCCTTGTTTGAGGGCTCTGTAATGAATGCCTAAGGCATTCACCCTAAAAGGACAAGGCAATTGTGTTAGTGTCCCATTTTTACCACCTTGCATTACTTTCAAGCATATAACTAGAATTCGACTCCAACCTTCTCTGGGAGGACAGTAGAATTCCAAACCTAGATGAAGCGGTTTATATACTGAAAGTCTCAATTTTTAGTTTGTTAATATAGTGAATGATATTGTTTAATTATTGAATTGTAAATTACTTACGGATTCTTGGGATAAACTACACCTTATATATTTATGGATTTATTCTCTAAAATTTTGTTAGGAATTTTTGTATCATGCTTATAAGGGATATTAGTCAACATTTTGTGTTCTTGCCATCTTTGGTTTTGATAGCAGTGTAATGCTAACCTCATAGAATGAGTTGGAAAGTATTTCTTTTCAATTTTCTGGAAAATTGTGTGTAGAGTTAGAATTGTACCTTCCTTAATTTTTTGTTTTAATTCACCTAATTTGTTTTAATTCACTAAAGCAGTCTATATTAAGTTGATGGTCATTTAAGTTTGACTCCCTTCGTTTACTCCTCTCTTCATCACATTTTAGGTATTTGGTGTCATATTTTACATCCTTTTATTTTGTGAGTTCCTTTATGGGTTTTTTTAAATAAATATTCATATTTATTCATCTTTATTGCTTTTCTGTTTCCTAGCTTCATTCTGTCATTTTTGGTCTTTTGTTTCTACTCAGAGTCCCCTTCAGTATTTCTTACAAGTATGGTTTAGGGGTCATGAACTCCTTAAGTTTTTGTTTGGGAAACTCGTTCTCTCTCCTTCTATTCTGAATGATAGCTTTGCTGGATAGAGTATTTGTGGCTGCAGGTTTTTTCCCTTCAGCATTTTGAATATATCATGCCACTCCTTTCTGGTTGGAAAGTTTCTGATGAAAAATCTGCTGATAGCTTTATAGGGGTTTCGTTTGTATGTAACTCTCTTCTTTTGTCTTGTTGTTATTAATATTTTTTCTTCATCATCATATTTTGTGATTTAATTGCAATATATTTTAGTGTGTATATGCTTTTGTTGATTTTGTTGGGGGTTCTCTGTGCCTCCTAGATCTGCATATCAGTTTCCTTCCCCAGATTATGAAAGTTTTCAGATATTATCTCTTCAAATGAATTCTCTATCCCCTCTTCTCCTATAATATGAATGTTATTATGTTTGATGGAGTCATTGAGTTCCCTAAGTCCATTCTTGTTTTGCATATTTTTTCTCTTTTGTTCAGTTTTACTACTTCCCATTACTCTTTCTTCTAATTCATTCCTCTTTTTCTTCCACCCTGTTGCTCATTACATCAAGCATATTTCTCATTTTGTATATTGAGCACTTTATCTCTGCCATGTTATTCTTATCTCTGTGTTAATGGTCTCACTGAGGTCCTTCACTCTTTTTCTCAAATCTAGTGAGTATCCTTATGATCAATGCTTTAAATTCTCCATCAGGCATGTTACTTATATCTGTTTTTCTTATATCTCTGGGTGTGGCCTTGTCTTGTTCTTTCATTCAGGACAAATTCCTCTGTCTTCTCATTTTGTCTGTTTCTGTGCCTGTTCCTGTGTGTTAGGAAAGTCATCTATATCTCCCATTCTTGAGGGTAATGGCTTTATGATGAAGAGGTCCTGTAGCACCCTGCCATGTAGTATCTCCTATTCCCCAGGGCCTGGTACTTCTGGGAGTGTCTCTAGTGTATGTTGCATGTGCTCTACTGTTTTGTCCTGGCTCCTTTACCCTTTAGGCCAGTCATCTGCAGAGGCCCTCTTTGCCTTTCATGGGGAGTGTTTTGTCTCTGGCCTGAATATATCAAGTCTTAACTAGCTGTACTCTGATCTGCTTGTAAAATGAGGCCCATCACTGCTGCCCCTGAAACTGAGCCCTCACAAAACTCCCAGGTGGGGAGATGCAGTGTTGGCAAGGGTTTGGGCCAGTCTTCCAGGGTAGGGGGTCAACTGCACTGAGGCTGAAGCAAATATGACTGGGAAGGGCAGTTCTTCTGGAGCACAGTGGAAGGGGGTGCTTGGTGTAAGCAAGTTAGGTAGTGTCAGTGCTGCACTGGTCACTGCAGGTGGCTCTGTGCTTATGCTGAGGTGCAGGGGAGGGAGATGGCACTGGTGCCATTTCTTTCTTTCCCGGAGGGGTCTCTCTATGAATTCTGCCTTTCTTGGACATGCTCCATATTGGACAACTAATCTCCCCCCACCGAGTCCCCAGTGGTCTTCAGCTCACAGTTTCCACACTATGTCTGCATGCTGTTTGCTCTGCCTTTTCTTCAAGAACAGCCCCAATGTCCTCTGAGTTCATCCACAACCAAGAATGTTGGTCTTTTAAAACTCTAGGCTTTAAGCCCCGCTGTTTGCAAGCACTCACAAAATTTAGACCCTCTCTCACTTTCCAAGCCAATTGCTATGAGGATTTGTTTTCTCTGAGCTCCCCTGTGTACTAGTTTATTTCTCACCTTTCTCTGTGACTTTGGCTCCTTTGCTACCACAGGGGCTATGATCTGTTTCTCTCCCAAACTGCATCCCTGCACTTCCTACCTTCTTCCGTGTGGCCTCTTCTCTACCTTTAGTTGCAGAGTTTGTTCTGCCAGACTTCACATAGATTTCTGTGGTATTTAGGGTGATTTGATAGTTGTTAGTTGTATTTGTGGGACAGGGTAACTGGGGTGCTCCTATTCCACTGCTGTCTTCCCTTCCCAACTGTTTTATTGTTTGCATTCTTTCCAGCAAACTATCTTTGTTCTCCTAAACATAATGTGTTTTTTCCCTCTGTCTGATTTTAAGATTTTCTCTTTATCACTGCTTTGGTCCAATTTAATTATAATTTATCTTGATTTTTAAAATTATATATTCAACACCTGTTCTGAAAAATCCTAAATCATATATTCTACTTGTAATAAAAACCAAATATATTTTTACAGATATAATTGTGTCCCCAGATGTTAATTCTGATCTTAACATTACTATCTACTTATCAAAATGCTTTTAACTGCTCCTTAGAAACTATTAGAATAAGTTTAGTATCTGATGCATTCAGTGTTCAAATCATTAATTAATGGTGCTATGATGATTTAGAAACTGATGCTTCAACGTTTCATTTAGCTGGACTGTATTTCTGTAATGTTCTTGGAGTTAGTGGAGATTTTTGAAACTGTTAAAATTTTTGGATAGTTTAATCAATCTAGAAATTTTTATGTCATTATGTCTTCAGATATTCTTTGCTTCCACTTCCCTTTCCCCATCTAAGCCAAATTTTATGCTTCCAATTGCAATTATAATTTTTAAAATTTTTCCCAAAGCTCACTAATGTACTGTCTTTAGTTATAGATCTTTTCCTTATGTATTTCATTTTGCGTAATTTCTGTTGCCGTGTCTTCGTATTCACTAATCATTTCTTCTGCAATGCATAGTTTGCTGTTAATAACATCCAATGCATATTTCATCCCTGATATTGTAGTTTTCACTTTTAGAAGCTTGGCTATATTTTTATGTATTTTCTATCACTACTTATGTATTCATTTTTCCTCTAGCTTTTTGAACATATGGAATACAGTTGTAATAACTGTTTTAATGTTCCTGTCTGCCAATTCTAACATGTGGGTCAGTTTCAATTGATTTCATTTTCTCCTCATTATGGATTGCATTTTCCTGCCTGTTTGTGTGCCTGATAATTTTTTATTGGACATCAAGCATTGCTAATTTTACCTTGTTGGGTGTTGGATATTTCTGTAATCCTATATCTTCAATCTTTGTTCTTGGATACATTTATGATACTAAGACCTGGTTTGAGACTTTAGAACCTTATATTAAAGATTTGGTAAGGTCTGGAGCAGTGCTTAGTGTATAGCTAATTATTCCCCAGCACTGAGGCAAGATTCTTCTGAATACACTACCAAATGTTCAGTGAATTATGAGGGTTTCCAATCTGACTGATGGAAATACAGTTTATTCCCAGCCTTGGGTAGGCTCAAGTTACTGTATTCTAATCCTTTCAGGTAGTTCATTTCCAAACCTCAGGTAGTTTTTCACATGCTTACACTGATCAGTACTCTGATGAACACTTGAGGAATCCCTCTACAGATCTCTAGAATTCTCTCTCTGTGCAGCTTTGTTATCCCAATACTCTATCTTATGAAATCTAGCTACTTTGTTTTCCCTAGACTATTAGATCTGTCTTCTCAATCAGGAAGTCTGCTTAGCTCTATCTGGGTTTCTCCTTTTCACTCTGTAACCTGGAAGTTCCCACAAATAAGTAAACTTAGGCAGTTTTAGGGCTCACCTCATTTGTTTTCCCTATCTCAAAAGTCTCTTTTCTGTTGCCTCGTGCCCAATATCTTGAAAAGCATTGTTTTATTTATTTTGTCAAGTTGTTTCTCTTAGGGAGGAAGATAAATCCAGTCATATTAATTGCATATTAGCCACACATATTTGTCAGAAACAAAAACTTCTCTAAAACATATATTTTAATAACTGGCACAGTCCCCAGGTTGCCTTTCCAATTCATGGAATGAGAGCAATTTTGACCACTGAAAGTTCCTGGAATTTACCCTACCTTTCAAAATTGCAAGCTAAAAGTAATATTATACTCCTGAGGGAATCAATGATTAATGACATCATTAAAACTTTGAAAGATGCAAGAGTTAAGATTCCTATTATACTCTCACTTAAATAGACTATTGGCTAGTACAGGTGATGATTATTCGTAGCCAGACAGTTATTATAAGTTTAATCAGCTGTTTACTCCAATTGCAAATCAACACAGATCCCAGGACCTATCCTGCATTTATGAATCTTTCAAACACTAAAGCAGAAATATCATTCCAATAGGACTTGATGATTCAGAATTACCAGTTGTCATGGATAACTTTGTAAGTTATATTTATGAATAGGGAGATAAATCCTGGAGCCTGTCACCTCTGTAAAGTTGCCAGTGTTCTAATAGTTCTGCCATGTAGGCTAGTTACTATATGGTAAAAAAACAATTACTGCATTTTAGTACTATTCACTAGGTATGTTTCTTGGCATTTGAGAGGTTACATATACCACTTTGGATATATTGTTCAGAACAGACTCATCTATCAAGTTGACCCTAAAATCTGCCAACTTTGAGTAAAACCTACAACCTACAAGATAAAGCTCTCCAGCTGGTCCAGGCTGCAGTGTTCTGCCACGTGGACCTTTCATAGTTCAATAGCACTTCTGTATGTATAAATAGGAGAAACTTCAGCTTGTGCTTACATTTTGGAAAAGTAATCAAGACATGTAAAGGCATAATTATTTTTTAAAAAAATGGTTCAAAGAAAAGGTCAGGGGTGAAACACATACAAAAAAAGGCACACAGGAAATAAAATTAGGGGATGAATTAAGAAAATGAAAAAATAGAGGGACAGTGGATTTTTCTGGATGCACATTCCAATCTAAGTCATGCTCCAAACCCAAACTCCATCTGTCCACCTTACTTTTCTGGAACAAAGTCCCACTCATTCAGACCCACCCATCCTCTACAAACAACTCCTTTTCCCCAGACAATCTTACCTCCCACACTTAGAGCAGCATCACATATCACTTGAAATTTGTAACGATTTTTTATTTTGCACATCACTAAAACATTTGCCTCTTAGGCAACAGGATAATCACTTCTGTCTCTGCCAAATTATGTACTTCTGTTTTTCATCCTGAAGGAAATAAAGTCCAGGTTGGGAAACTTGACAGCACTTGCATCGTCTCCAGGCAGCACATACAAAATTTGTATCTGTGGACTCTAAAGGAAGGACAATATAATTAGGAATTTTTTGTAAATGGAAGTCAAGAAATAAAAAAGGTTGAGCGTAAAACCCATTTACTTTTTAAAAAAAATATTTTACTTATTTATTTGATAGAGAGTGGGAAGAAAGTGAGAGAAAGCACTATCAGGGGGAACAGCAGAGGGAGAGGGAGAAGCAGGCTCCCCACTGAGCAAGGAGGGCAATTTGGCTTGATCCCAGAACTGTGGGATCATGCCCTGAGCCAAAGGCAGGCGTTTAGTCGACTGAACCATCCAGGCACCCCCGTTCATTTACTTTTTAATGATACTGTGCTAGAACTATTTGAAGGGATTGGGGGAGAAAGCATCTCTGTCTCCAAGAGGAGTTCTTTGGAAAAATAGATTTCTTAAGAGGATCTCAGATGGATCTCTTTTGAACATATGTTACATGCATACCTAATAAGTATATCTAACTTTTCAGGTATAAATAAACATAAAACTTCATAATGACTTCCTCTGTGGTATTTTAAATATTTAAATAGCAGTACTTTTTTAAAATACTAAGATCATCACTCAGTAGGCTGTAATACTGATAATATTCACATTCTTAACTTTAAATTGTAATGCCTTTTGACACAACTTGATAAGATCTTGGTCTCAATAGTCTTGTTTTAAGTGTTGACATTTTTAACATTACATGCTGAAAACAATATTTTTGTTCATGCTTTATATGATGAAAAACAAAATACAGTGTCCTTTTACTCATGAAATAAAAGTTCAGTAAAGTAGACACACACTTCTGAAAATGCAGTTAAATAAGTGTTTATCAAGTATTGCTATCAGTTTACTTTGTCAGTAAATGTCATGGAAGAAGAACATTTTTGCAGATATCTAGAATCCCATTATACAGAGACCTGAATTTATTGCTATATGACTTTTTTCAAACTAGACTTTCTGCTTCTATTCATTAGTTTTTCCAAGAGCATGTAGTTCTCATAACTTATTCTAGAGAATTGGGCAGGTCTTGATTTGACATCTAGCATTCTTCTTGTCATTGTTTACAATTAGATCAAATTATATCAACAATTCTGCAAATGGCAGTGGGAATCTGCAGTGCCTACTTGATAGATTATATGCTTGGCCTTGAACCTAGGTCATAGTGACAAATCAGTGAATAAAAGTGTTAAAATTTTGATTCTCTTTTCTTACCCTTCATCACCCTGTTCTTCTTCCTCTCTCTCTCTGTATCCTTTTGGCAATCATCATTATTGTTATCCTAAACATTGTCACCATCCTCTTTGTCATTCCTTATTTATTTGCAGTATTATGAAAATAATGATATAATGATAAATGTATCTACCTATACTTTCTAAACATGAGACATATAGGTTGTGGTTATTAGTAATCCTATCAAAACTATGCATGAGAGGAAACGAGAACCACTTCAAAATGTTTGAGATTTCTGAGGGATAGAAGGGAACAGGTGAAAGTCCAACTGCTCCTGGGGGAACACTCAGGTATCTTTATCTATATAAAATACAGCACACTGGATTAATAATGCACATTGTTCAAAAATATAGCACACTGGATTGATAATGCACACTGTTCAGAAACCATTTTATAAGAAACGTGTTTATCTAATTTGCTATATCTGGTCATATATATATATATATATATATATATATATATATATACACATACATACCATATATGTATGTGTATATATATATAAAATGATTTAAATGTCAGAGAAGTTCACTACAGTTAGATAACTCTCTTTAATAATGACCTGTTAGAGTTCTTGGTAATTTATAAGGACACTCAACTAATCAAGCATGAATACACTATACTTAGAACTAACAAATACACAGGAACTATTAAAAAATACATAGAAACTAAAATGATGTATCAGAATCCTGCAGCATAGTTCTATTATTAACCAACATCTCACTAATAAACTTGAAAAAATGAAGCATGCAGCCAGGAATAGCTAATGTAATAGTTTTATTTGGACTAATCCAGATTCTCTTGCTATTTTCTGGACCTCCTGTGTGGCCAACTCTGACCCTTGATGTTCTTTGAGTATATTACTGACAGAAAGTAAACATTCCATAAATGTCAGTGCTTATTGTTGTTATTTGAACTGCTATACTTATTGATTATACGTTTTTACTTTTATGTGGTTGATAAAAATTCATGTTTTAAATACAAAATACAATTATTCTCCTCATTATTCTAATTTAAGTCATGTACATATGAGAAACAAAGGAGGTACAACTGCTCTAGAACAAAATGTGTTTGGCACAGGCGTGTCTGCAATTCTTTCAGGAAATACTTTCCAGGATTGCGAGGAGAATTGTTTTTACTCACCTAGTTTTGATGGAAATAAGATTATCTTCCACATTTGGTGTTTGGTCATTGGGTACCCAAATTTGGCTGTACATCAAAATCACTGGAATAGTATTTTGAAACTCAAAGTTTTCTGATTCTGTAAGTCTGGGGTAGGGCCTGTAATGACTGAACTTTAAACAATTTTTCATATAATTTTACTACATTGTAGGAACCAAGTATCAAAAAAACTGGTCTAAAAGTCATTTACCTTTTACAAATAAACCCTCTATACAAGATTGATTGTCATGACCATACTCAAATGATACCTTATTCCAGGCATTGTGTATTTGCCCTTTGATGGTATTTGGTTATTTCACACAATTATGATCAGATAATTATGGATTATACCTGAAATCTTATTTCTTTAGAGGTACCCATGGCTACAGATTTACAAGAAAGGGCATAGATCACATGGCTAATGTTTTCTTAGATGAATTGGGAAGAATTACCTATCACAGAAATAGACAAGGCTTAATTTCATCCCAAGAAAATTATTTTGTTCTAAGGTAGACAAAGTCACTCATATCTATAACACTGATATGGTTTTTTTTTAAAAAGTTTGAAACAGCAGGAACAAAATGTTTTTTAAAGCTTAATTTACCCAGAGTGATGTTCTGATAAACTTCAACACAGTACATAAAGAAGTATTTCATGCCTACATTTAGCTTTCTTTTTTCTTTCCTTTTTTTAAAAGATTTTTTTTTTTGTTTATTTGACACAGAGGGAGAGAGAGAGTGAGCATGCGCACAAGCAGGGGGTGTGGGAGAGGGAGAAGCAGGCTCGCTGCTGAGCAGGAAGCCCCATGCAGGACTCAGTCCCAGGACCCTGGGATCATGACCTAAGCCAAAGGCAGGCACTTAACCGACAGAACCACAGAAACATCCCTATTTCTAGCTTTCTGCTTTGAACTTCAGAGTTTTGGGAGGGCTGGGATAATCTGTCTGACATGGTCAATGGTTTGGTCACAATATCAGGGATCAGGCTTGTGGTTACCTAAAGGGCTCCAGTCCCTGCTGGAGGACACTGTCAGAGTTTTAACTGGGTGGGCAGACCAGGAGAAAGATGAGACCCACAGGTAGACTTTCACTAGTAACCCAGACGACAGTGTAAAATTCCTCTCAAGGCATTGTCATTGCTGGTCCTGAGAGAAGCTTATTTCTTTGACAACAGCCCTGGACAGAAGCAAAGAAAAGCTGTTTTCATTTATTTGAAAACAGTATGGCTGTCTTTATTACAATAGCTTTTTCCTTCAAACTGATGGTAGCAGACAGCAGATTCTGTCCGGCTCCAACGATGACACATTTCATCTGGGAGCAATGTTCTCTCTCAGTGTTTTGAAAACTCCCTGGGGTAATACTTATCCCATAGCTTGGATTCTGTGGAATGGCTTTCCAAGACTTCTTGATATTTACTACTCCTATGTTATATTACCTAGCATTATAGCAGAGGGTTTGTTTGGATATCTAGAAGGTCTCTAATCTATGCTTTGACACCAAGATAAGCCTAGAAAAGTGTAAAACTGTCAGGTAAATCACTTTGAAATACAGTGATTTATCTGAGTGTGTATTCTTTGGCACAATTACTGCTTCTACCTTTAGCACAGGGCATTGTGTTCCTTTCAACATGGACCAAAGCCAGTGGGTTTTTGGTGCTGCAAAGGCAATTAAATTCCCATATCAAGTTCTCCAAAACTACAAACACGTTTAGTAACAAAAGCCAAACGTATTATAAGGGGTCTTAATGTATAACTAGGTACTTTCAACATTTAGCTTAATCCCCATCATGGCCTTTTAAGAACAACCATAGAATCCTTAGGACTCTAAAAAAAAATACGACTCTAGAAGAAAGTAACAAGTAGAAGTTTACTGCCTACCTCTGTTTCTCTACCTGATTTGACTATTTTTCTGAATTGTCTGTCTCAGGTAGTCAGATTATTACTATTTTCTCTTCAGAGTGTGCACATAAACATATATGTGTGTATAGATATCATCCATATATAATTGTTTTTCACATTATTTGCAATTTAAAAGGAGAAACGAAATTAATTTCTATATGGCACTGGCAAAAGCATCATTTATCATTTCTAAGACTTTACAATAATAAACAATTTACTGAATATCACTTTCACTTGATAGGAAATTACTATTCATATAATGCCACAAGGCCCTGGTTGAAAAGGACCTAGGTGTAAAGTAGATTCTCTTTCATTTCCTCTCCTGTGGTACTGATTTTGATTGTGGAACAGAAGGTATGAATTTATTACATGGTGTGTGATTGAGTAACAGCTGTCAGTAATTGAATGCAGCAAAGTTTGTAATGAAAACTTGAGTCATGAAAAATTTACCTGAGTTTTGTTTCACTACAAAGACCCCAAATCAGTCTAGGTTATTAAAACATCTGGCTCAACTTTTCAGTTTTTGCTATTGTGAATACTCTACTTCAAATAGCTATTTCTACAAGGGGAAACCACTTAATTTTTTTGTTGTTATTGTTCATGAATTTGTGGATTAGAGTTGCTTTTCTGCACAGTGATAGAATGTTGTGTTAATACATTTTATACTGAGATATTTGCACTTCCCTGAAACATAGAACCCAGATGATTAAAATTATTTTTTCTAGGAATGAGTCTTTGTGAATAAAATATCACATTAGCTTTCAGGGCTTTTAAACTATATATATATATATATATATATATATATATATATATGTGTGTGTGTGTGTGTGTGTGCATGTGTGCGTGTGTGTGTATATATGTATAAATTTATTTATATATAAATATTTAACATTATATATTTATATATAAATATACATATTTATTTATATTTACATATGAGTATATACAAATATTTAAACTATATATATATAAATTTATTTATTTATATAATATATGTGTGTGTATATGTTAGATAGGATTTTTCGACTATTAAACTGTTGCCATTAAATTTCAAAATATTCGGGGCACCTGAGTGGCTCAGTGGGTTAAAGCCTCTGCCTTCGGCTCAGGTCATGATCTCATGGTCCTGGGATCGAGCCCAACATTGGGCTCTCTGCTCGGCGGGGAGCCTGCTTCCCTTCCTCTCTCTTTCCGCCTGCTTTTCTGCCTACTTGTGATCTCTGTCTATCAAATAAATAAATAAAATCTTTAAAAAAATTTTTTTTAATTTCAAAATATTCTTTTCTTCAATGAAGAGGGAATCTTGCCCAATATTTTAAACCTTGTTAAAATTTACCCAAATAAGAGACAAATTTTAGGGAGTATATGTTACCATTAAATGAAAAGTCAAGAGATATGAATTCTTCAATGAATGCCTAAATAGTACTTTCACATTTCTGCTTTATTGCTCTTTTAAAAAGGAAGACTATTAGCTGAGAATCAGAATCAGAGCTATCAAGATAGTATAAAGCTTTCTGAAATCAGGTAAATATTATTGTCTCCAGCATAGAGAGGAAAAGTCCAGAGTAAGGAAATACACAGAATATTAAAAGTCAGGTGTCCAAACTTTTGAAGAATATAACAGAATCACTGGGTGTGACAAATGAGGTAAGTATAGCAACCTCATATTTTGTTAAAAATCAGTGTTACATTCCTCATCTGATTCACCTTAATAACCCATTGCACAAGTAAATAAACATACATATTCCACAAGGGTTCATTATCTTTTGGTTTCTGGAACAAGAACTTTACAACAGTTATTTTTATTTTTATGATGAGGGTAACATTTAGCTGCAAGTGCTTTTACAATATAACAATGTCCTTCCATCTCAGGACTGGAGTTATTAAGCTGATAGAAGCTGGGTTCAGATAGACATATGAACATCCACAGAGAATATATTAAAAGAAGTATTAAAATAATTGTCATTAAGTCATCTACATGTAAACAGTTTCCCTTGTCTTACATAGCAGGAAAAAACAAGTTTATGGGCTAAAGATAGATTTAGAACCATTGACTGAAGAGGGTAGGCCACTGACAAAAGGTTATGCACACAAAGTGTGACTTAAATTTAATATAATGATATTTAGTTCTTTGTTCTCAAGGGCTATAATTTTACAGTTAGACAACCCTCAATGGGACCTATTTTATATAATAGGAAAATAATAGATTGGGTAAGATAGGTTTAACTGCTAGGCAAAACTATCTAATTTAACTATAAACTGTTATTATTAACAAAATAAAGTTTTGAAAAAAATCAACCCTTTAGCAGTTAATAAAGACAATAGTGGTTTCTCTTTAATATGCTCTATTATCATTAAACAGTTCAAACACACTGAAAAATTTAAGGGAAAATATTATAAATTTTACTTTATAAACCCACTCAGGTTTAGGGTACCTTAACAAATTGTACTATTTGTTTGGGATCTTTTATTATCTTTGAACTGTTAATGCCTCCCTGATTTTTCTGCCCCATCTCTCATCCGAGATATGCAGGAACCTTTACTGCCTCCTTTAACTTTCTAGTCAAAATTCAAGTGCTTTTAATTTAACCCACAAGGCCATTCGTGATGAGAACCCTAACACTCTAATTTAACATCCTGTTTCTCTCCTACCTGAATTCTTACTCGAATTACATTTTCCTCACTCTTCTATGTGATTCAACTGCCTCTATTCCGTGTTCACCTGGAACCCTGCAAATGCCTTTATCATAGCTACTGTCCCATTAGATTGTAAAGATGTATTCACTTACCTGTGTTACCTAGTTTAATAAGTTTCCTTGGGATAGAGATTACATAATTATTGGTCCAAATACACTCATAAAAAGTTTAGTGCTTGCTTCACAGATATATTTGTTAAATGGACATTTCCATATGTAAAATATCCGTATTAAAGCCCAAATTCTCAGAAGTGCATAGGCACTTGCTAAATGAAGAAGGTTCTGGTGTAATTAAGAACTAAACAAGCACTGAATGAACACAAGACTTGAAGAGAATAAGAGTGGACATTCAAAATTTTTAAAATGAGAAGATACCAATTTTATGTTTACTCTTTTATATCCCCAATTTTAAATGGAGATTATTAATAGCTGCTTATGTGAAATTAATATTATAGAATTCATATAGATTTATATAAAACAAATGTAAGCTGCTAATCAGGTATCTGATTTGTACATTCCTAATAATAATCTATTTTCTCTCCAAAATGGAATGGTCAATTAGATGTTTTTGAAAGATAAAGCACCTAAATTTTTTCACTTTCACTTTTTTGTTTGTCTCAGCTCACTTCTCCTTTTCCTACTAATTACCGTAGACACTCTGAGAAGATTGTTATGGCAAGTAATGATGTTTTAACTATAAAGCGTTCGACCCAAATTGAATAAATAATTTGAGAATTCCATGCCTCGAACAACAAGACTAGCTTTATTATTCAAAAATGGTCTGCTTCTATGGATGCTTTAATGCTTTGCATGAAAAAACGGGTGGGAAAAAAAAAAAACAAACCCAGATACATTCTAGGAACTAATTTTCTCTAAGCTGTGCTTCAGTGCTTTAAAAGAGAAAAAGAAATATATACGGGAACAGCTGTTACTGCTATATCGAGGTACTAAAGAGCTGGCCTAGTAGGGTCCTAATTATTGGTAGTTTACCATAGCACTAGCCTTAGCTTCTGCAAAAGCGTTAGCAGAATTGACAGCAGGAACACACATGATTTATTCATTAAGAATGATCTATAGCTTCCTGCATTTTAAGCTCCGGGCACAAACACTGTACAATGCCATGTCATTCAGCAAGAACTGGTCTGAGACAGGAAGCACTTTAACATGTTTACAGAAATATCTTTTAAAACAGACTTAACTATCAGACAACCCCCTTGTAAAGCCCTCACCCTAAGAAACTTGGGTAAAAGATTATCACTCCGCACTCACAAAAATCAATTTTGGAGACTGACAGTTGTTCCAGACTGATGTTGGATTTCCTTTTTTCATTGAATTGAATTTCCTGTAGACTGTGAATATGCTAACATTCACCAGGTGCTTTTTCCTGACTCCAGTGATTTTTTTTAAGCCATTAAAAAATCTCCCTTATGTTTTTATCAGGTATCCTATGTATACAATGGAGAAGACTGTGATTGATAGTTGTTTAAGAAACTAACAATTGGTGAAAAGCAAGCCTGCCAATTTTTATAGAGATAGTAATAGTGATAACATTAATAATAATATTAAGGAACAGTTGAGGGCATAGTGAAAGCCAGGCATCTGCCTAGCACTTCACATGCATTACCCATTTAATCATCAACTGAAACTCTAAAAAATAGTGTTATCTCCAGTTACCAAAGCTCCCACTGAGGCTAATTAATATATGTTGAGTATCTTGCCCAAGCTGACGAAATTTCAAGAGCAGTAATTGACAACAGACTCTCAGAGACCAAGACCTGAGTTCCCAATTGCTATGTAATATTACATTCTTATTTTTAATAGTCCTCTCATTCTATGAGGAAATAGTACATGAGTCCATCACCTAATCAAGAGAGATTATTTCTATGTGAATGATTTCCAGAGTTGTCTCCAAATCTTAGCACTTTCCTAAGCTGCTGATCTGTGCTTCCCAATGCCTAAAACCGCTCTGACGTCACTGTTCCCCTTTTATACCACCACTGCCCCCACCTTCATCTACTCCCATGTGCTTCATCTTTTCTCCAAACAAATTCGGACTTCAAACAAAACTTATCATGGATCTTCCTCAAACCTCAGATGGAATTCTCTCTTTGATTTGACCAGCCACCATCTAGAGAATAGAGGAGATGCAGTAGAAGTGGCAAAGGATGGCTTCGGAGGTCACAGTGGAAGCACAATGGGGGCCTCTGTCGCTGTTCTCTGTTTTCACTCACTGTTGTGCTCTTCTCTTAATTCCCAATGTCTCCCAACACACAGGTACTTGTACTCTGGTGTCTCATCCTTCTTTCCTCGTATAATGTGCTCTTGGTGAAAGATCCGAAGCAAATGAATGAACCAACGACAGTCCAGATGCCTGCTCACATTTACTTTTAGTCCTTTCCTTCTGATTTTGAATTATAAGAAAGGACTAAAAATATGCATCAAATGATAGATTTTTATTTATCACAATCCTGAGGGGTAGAGGTTTCACAGAGCAAAGGGCCCTTTGCTTATCTTATTTTACACTTACAACACATTGTTACACTTGTAACACTCTTTAGCACATTCTCCATAGAAGATTGAAGCAAGACTAGAAAAGAGATCGAGATGTGAGAAATCTCCAAGGGTTGGTTCTCTTTGTATTGTGTCTCCTACACAGTGATGATGGAGGTCATCTGAACAATAACTGAAAGAGACCCTACTGGGTTAAAAATGATGCTCCTTGAGAATCTCCAAGTGAATGAATGCATTTTAAGTGGTTGGAGAAGAGGCAAATCAAAAAACAAATTGGATTTTAAAATCATTGAGCACCAGGAATGTTAAAGAGGCTGGGGACATAAATGTACATAATAAGAATTTTAGATTTTTAATATTATCATGCCTTAGCTCCTGAACATTTCTTGAGAAATTCTCCCAAATGTACAGATTTGTCTGGTCATAAATGGTGGTTGTCAAATCACCTGGGGATTTAATGCTTCTTAATAATCTCTGACTTTTCCTTAAGCAATTTTCTTTCTGTCTTCCCCAAAACTTATTTCAGGGGTGCCTGGGTGGCTCAGTGGGTTAAAGCCTCTGCCTTCGGCTCAGGTCATGGTCTCAGGGTCCTGGGATTGAGCCCCACATCGGGCTCTGTGCTTCACAGGGAGCCTGCTTCCCCCACCCCGCCTGCCTCTCTGCCTACTTGTGATATCTGTCTGTCAAATAAATAAATAAAATCTTAAAAAAAAACGTATTTCAAACTTTAAAATTTTCCTACAAGCTTTTCCTTCTCCTGTTCCCTCTCAGTGCTCTTTGTAAAGGTATTGGGAAAGTTCTCAGCTTAAGTAATGTAAAGATGATGTTTGGGAAAGAAATCTCTATGAAGTCACCCAGATACACTTCACACAATGTGTATGACCCTTTATATCTATATTCATTAAAAAAATACATAGTGGCAAGACTGAAAATGAAGTGACTTGATGAAATTTGACTCTAATTCTCATATTCGGTTACTGAGAAATTTTAGAAACTGTTCTGTTTTCCTTAGTATCAGTTTTTAACATCTTTTCAGCTCAATTCTTTTAGAACTTATAAACCCTTACACTAAATTTAGTACCTGATGGTATGGTATCAGATAGGATTCTCTGCTTATTTTCTGTTTGCAAACTCCATTCCTCAATGAGATTGCAACTTTTTGTATGTTTCTCAGAGTAGCTGGCATAGTGTTAAGCAGGTGGCCGTCAGGGCTGATTTAAGAAATCTGTCTTTCGGGGTGCCTGGGTGACTCAGTCAGTTGAGTGACTGACTCTTGGTTTTGGCTCAGGTTATGATCCTCAGGGTCATGAGATCAACTCAGAATCTGCTTGAGATTTTCTCTCCCTCTCCCTCTGCCCTTCCCGCTCATGCTCTCTCTCTAAAATAAATACACAAATCTTAAAAAAGAAAGAAATCTGCCTTTATCTTAGCTTTATTTCTGTCATAATGTTAGCTGACAATCCGATATATAATGATAACTCAGTTGGCTAGATTTACAAGGGTAGAATTTCTGAAACAAAGCCAAATTTTTTGCATAAGTTGAAGGATTTGCCCTCTGAGTTTCATGAATATCCTGTGACTTTAATGCTATATATTAACTGGTCTTTTTTATTATCTATTTGGATTACTGACTGCATTGCATATATATAT
>ML112114.1:0-37435 GCA_003697995.1 Taxidea taxus jeffersonii
TTTAAATAATTGGGAGGAATGCTGTAGAGTGGTGAGGAAGGAGGTCCAGACTGCTTCAGAGTGCAGAGTCCAGATCAATGAATAAAGGTTATGGTGAAGCAGATCTACCCTCACTACAAAGAGCTTTTCAATAATTAAAGCACAGCCTTGGAGGAATCCTAATTGACAAAGAGAAAGCACATCTTTGAAAACAAATACAGAGAGCTTCACAGGAAAGAGAGCTCGGGAAAACCAAGACCTGAATATTCGGCTGTCATGGGCTGGTGTTCAGAAGCCAAAGTAAGATAATAAAATGGCATCAGTGACAGTGACCCTAAGAGAGAACTGCTTTTGTAAGAGTGATAATCACTCACTCATTTTAAGTTTGACAGCAGAAGACTGAAGAAAGCTTAGTGCCCTGAAGTTAGCAGGCAGGAATCAGGGTGTAGAGATGTAGAGCACAGTGAAGACAGTTGGAACTGATTAAGAAATGAGCTCTTCCCTGCTTCCCTTTTCCTTTATCTTCTTCCTTCTCTTTCTCTCCTCTCTCCCCCTTTTTTCCTTCCCCATTTTTTCCCCTTTAATCATATAAACATGATCATTGTACCAGGCACTGTGCTCAGACCAAAGGTGGTTGTAATAGTGAACAAAATCTGTGATCTTTACTTTCAAGAAATCTGCAAGTTAGTGAGAGAAACGAGAAAAGTATGGTGGCAAAGGGTAACTACTCTGGAAGAAATAGGGTAATTTGGAAGAGATATACAGGGAAAAGCTAAATTATTTTTGGAGAATGGAAAAGTTTAACTGAGGAGGTAATATTAAAGCTGAGACCTAAAAAGAAAAAGAAAGAAAGAAAGAAAGGAACAAAGCAAAGCAAAGCTGAGATCTAAAGCCAGTAACCAGTAAGAACTGGCCAGGTAAAGAAGGAGGCGGCTGAGATGTCAGAGAAGTCACAATGGGAAAAGATTTTAGCATATTCAGAACAGAGGGAAGGTTGCCAGTGTGGCTAAAGCAAAGTTGATGCAGGGAAGTGATTTGAAAGGAAGTTGGAGAACTGGGCAGGGTCCCAAAGCTGAGCTTGTTTCCTCTTGGGGACCTGATAGGTGGGGAGTAGGTGAATATGGAGGATGGACCTCCAGGGGGCTCTTGGCACAGTTTGGGTGGCATGTATTGTTGGCATGGACCAAAGAGCTGGCCTTAGAGGAAGAGAGATGTGGATGAATGCTTTTCAGCACCACTGAGTAGAAGAATTTACCCATTCTTCAAGGGAAAAAAGCTGATTGTACACCAGTATTATTTTCTAATTGTCATCAGTTGTCATGGCCCCTGGAAGGCATGATAATTGACAACATAGGCTCTGGATTGAGACTGACTGTGTCCACATCTTAGCTCTGCCACATCCTAGCTGCATGAACCTGGGCACGTCTGACCTTCATGAAGATCCATCATCTGTAAAATAAGCTATATTGAAGGATCTGCTTTATAGGATTTATGAGACTGTCAAAATGATGGTGGTCATTTGTGGAAAGACATCACAGGCAGGATATACAAGTTTCTTTAAGGTTTACAAAGACTTAATTGGGTTGCAGTGGTTGTACAAAGAAGGAGACTGTCCATGTTATCTCCATTAGAGGAGCAAGTGCTCCGTACCTGGAAGGTACATTAGTTGTGCCTTAACATTCACCTGGACAGTACATCTTTTTTTTTTGATGTTTACTTTGTCATTCTTCTGGGATGCCTTAAACCCTTTGGCTTGTTCTAATATTTATGTATCGTTCATTAAATGCCCATAACTGATACTCATACTCCCAGCATGTTACTGCATTTCCCTCAAGCTAGTGCACGTGGTATAGTGCCTTATTAGGTCCCTTATTAAGTCAAAAATTTAGCCCTATTTGAAGTTTATTCCTGCATATTTGTGCAATAATTTAATGAGATAATTTATATAAAAAATTTGGCCCAAACTTGGAAAATCATGATACATGATAGGATGCAGACTTGTAATCACTAGTGAATCATTAAATAAATCTGTGGTTTAGCTTTGGTTATTTTAAGTTCCCTTTTAAAATTCTATTCTAAAAAAGAATTTCTTTTATTATTTTCTGAGGACCTGTAATAAAATACCCCTTCAAGTGTAATAATCCAGGCATGTCTAAACTAAGTGAACCAGCTCACCATCTGCTCAAAGTTCTGCTATTTAAGCAGAGATAACAGTAAAAACAGTCTGTCAGAGTTTCAGTTATGTAAACAAAATAAATGATGAGACCCAGACTCTCCTTGTTTTGCATTAACTCAGAACTCTCAAAAATGATACCCAAATAGAAATAATCCTCTGTGTGTTGTTATGTCAAATGAATATATTTTTTAAAAGCTTTGCCAAGTGAAAAATTTACAAAATCTAAATAATTTTTATGGTTAAGATTACTGAACTAATTACAATCATATTAATGATAATAATAACCATCATCGATATGGTACATGTAGATTTATTTATAATTTATTTAGGGCATACCTTTATGTACCTAAGAGGAAAAAAAATAGGATCACCAATTCATACATTAGGTACTAAAATAGCTGAAGCAAGTTTGGTTGAGCACCCCTCAGGCTATCGAGAGACCTCTCTTCAGGACCCTCATAAAGAAATGGGCCAGGTCTAGGCTTACAGCTTGAGGAACGATTCAGGGGCTCATGGGAGTAATTAAAAGTAAAGATTAGCCAGTAATGGTCATACTCAGCAGCTATATCAAGCCTGGATCAAATAATCTGCTAATAAGCAAACAATGCCATGCCTTTCCCAGGGGATAACACCTGATGTATCCCTCTTAATTCCCCCAAGAGCTTTCGATTGTCAGAATTCATACATCATTAATGATTATTCTAATATTGTTTCTCCAAAATGATAACAGTCATAATTTGATCCTCTGTACTCTTGATGTTGATACAGTCTGCTTTTGCTTAGTCCTGAGTCATCTCGTGTTCTCCGAAAATGTCTCTCCAGGTTCTAGGCTTGCATTCGTAGAGGCGCAGATGGCAAGAAAATGCTTCTTCTCAGCCTCCTCTCTTGTTACCTGTTCTGAGGTTATTAAAGATTTTGAGTGGAAAATCAATAGAGAGGGAGCCAAGGAAAGAGCAAGAAACACCATGTTGTATCATGCTTCTCTTTTTTATATATTTGTTTCTTTCATGGTCATGGAGGGGCTATTTTTTGAACAGAAGTATTTATTCATTGTGATAAAAGGGACAATGTGATGAACAGCAATGAACTGTACAGACAATATTGAAACAGCTGAATATAAAAATAAAAAAAGGAGATATTTACCAAAAAACTTATATTACTAAATAGAGGTAAAGAGTTAAAAGAAGGGTTATATGACACCTATTAGGATTTCTTTAAATGTTGCCATTAGACAGAAGTGGTAGAAGAGATCACATAACATTTATTCTTCGTCTTTACTAACATTTCTGAGATATTAAGTGAAATCTTTAAATTTACAGTTCGGTCATTTTCAAAGGTCAAAAGACAGTGACTTGAGGAAGTGATAAAAAGTAGGTGTGGAATCCTGTAGTCTTGAAATTGAAAAAGAGTATCTGCATTTTATAGTGAACTAACCTGAACTCTAGAATTCAAAGGATACCACTGGTTTGTTTCGAAGGACTAAACTCAGGTTGCTTGATATCTTAGAGAATGCCTTTTCCACTATACTGCACTGCATTTGGAAGGTCCTAAGTTTGGAAAAACTTTCCCAGAAAATTATTAACAATAATAATTCCTAGATTAATTTATTATTATGTTTAAGTTCAAAGTTTATTTTCTCTATGGGTACATAATTGATCTATCAATAACACAGTAACAGGGAAATTTAAAAAGCTAATTTTTTTACAGTAAGCAAAATATTTCAAAAGGTAGTCCAAAAATTTATAAAAATACTAGTACATCATTTTAAATTTTATTCTTATTCTTAGGTTAGTTTATTATAAAGTCCAACATCTTACTTCATTTAACAGGTAAGAGTATATAGAAAGGAAACTGAAAATCAGTTTACCTCCATATACTCTTTATTTTTAGAGACAGAGAAGTTTTAACATGATAGTCAAATGGCAGCTAACATCTTGGTATGCGATTAAAAAAGGAATTTGGTTTTGAACTCCAAATCCAGACAAGCCAACTGAGCAGTGGTACAAAGCAGAACTTCAGGTGTGTCTTGCCTTTACATGTCATACATATTCTGTTCAATTTACATTCAGATGTAGTGTGATAATGTAATGTTCCAGTTTTAGTTGACTTTTTTCTAATAGCCTAGAGAAATAATGGCCATTTGTTATTTTTATGGACAAAACTTGGTTTATTAGTTATAGAAATTTGCAAGATAGAAATATAGAATTATATGCATTTTGCTTAGAAGCAGTGGAAACAATACTGTTGAATTGCTTTAAAAAGCACATACAAGGTTTAATACTATAGTTGATTCGGACTTTCCTTAGTTACTGTAAAATGTGATTTTTCAAACACGGTCATGTACTTTCTGACAGATCTATCAACAAGTTAAAGGCAAAATAGGATGAAATGAATAGAAAATGTAGTGCCAAGTAGCCCAATTTTCGCTCCCCACCTTGGTATATTAAAAAGTAACCATTTTAAAGTCGTACTTAGGAACAGTATCTCCCTCTTCAGCTTCTCAGGTTTCAACATGTGAGGTGATTTTTATACTTTTTTTTTTTTGCAAAGCTATTATGCTCTTAATTCTTCAATATCAAATACTTTCTTAAAGTTCTAAAAGAAGTAATGCTGGAAGAGTGTTTCCTGTATGTAGTACGACAGATAAGGAAGCTCTAAGTAGTGTTTACAAGTCATTTATACCTAGTGTGCCTTTTTATTTCACCATACCCTTGTGAAAAATGTAGATGGGAAAGATACTCTCTTTACAGAATGGTGAAAACTGAAGCATGTAACATTTAAATGATTGGTTTGCCTTTGTGCATTGTTGGTGGGAATATAAATTGGTCAAGTCACTATGGAAAATAATACAGTTTCCCTCAAAAACTTAAAAATAGAACTACCATCTGATCCAAGCAACCCCACTTCTGGGTACATATCTAAAGAAAATGTAATCATGATCTCGAAGAAATATCTGTACTTCTGAGTTCATTACAGCATTATTTGTATTTATCAAGATACAGAAACTACTGAAGTGTCCATCTACAGATGAATAGATAAACAACTCACATGTACACACACATACACACACACGACTATTATTCAGCCATGAGAAAGAAGGGGATCCTGCTATTTGCAACTACAGGGATGAACCTTGAGACCATCATGCTAAATGAAATAAGACAGACAGAGAAAGACAGATGCCTTCTGATCTCACTTAATATTTAGAATCTAAAAGAGATGAACTAATAGAATAGATTGGCTGTTACCAGAGGTTGGGGGTGTGGGGGTGGAAATGGGGAGATGTTGGCCAAAGGGTACAAATTTCTAGTTATAAGATGGGGATCCAGTGTATGGCAGGGTGGCCATAATTAACAGCACTGTATGATATACTTGAAAGTTAACAGAATGGATACTAATTGCTCTTACAACACACACAAACACACACACACATAAACAAGATAGCTAGGAAGAGCGATGGCTGTGTTAAGTAGCTTTATTATGGTAATAATTTCTAAGTATATACATGTATCAAATCATCACTTTCTACACCTTCTACCTCTTAAACTTATTCAGTGTTATATACTGATTGTATAATATCAATAAAGCAGGGGGAAAAAGTAAACAGACAATAACAAAATGAAGAGTTTGAATCATTGAGGTTCTGGAATGCAACTTAGACTGGAACTGAAGAAGAGCTTCTCTCAGATCAAATAACAATAACCAGACTGTTTTTGTGACGATACTGCATGAGAATACAGAAACAGATTTAAGATGCTACTTTAGGGGCACCTGGGTGGCTCAGTGGGTCCGTGGGCTCTGCCTACTTGTGATCTCGCTCTGTCAAATATATAAATAAAATCTTAAAAAAAAATATGCTGCTTTAATTATACTGAATGTTGGTAGTAATTTTCTTTTAGTGCCAAACAGCAAAAATCTCCTGGTACAAAATATGTTAATTCTTACCAGAGTGAAATTACCTTCTTCTTTTTTTTTTTAAGAGATTTTATTTATTTACTTATTTATTTGACAGAGAGAGATAACAAGTAGGCAGAGAGGCAGGCAGAGAGAGAGAAGGGAAGCAGGATCCCCCCCTGAGCAGAGTGCCCAATGCAGGGCTCGATCCCAGGACCCTGAGATCATGACCTGAGCCGAAGGCAGAGGCTTAACCCACTGAGCCACTCAGGCGCCCCTGAAATTACCTTCTTTTTTTAAAAATTTATTTATTTATTTAACAGATAGAAATCACAATGAGGCAGAGAGGCAGAGAGAGAGAGAGAGCAGAGGAAGCAGGCTCCCTGGCTGAGCAGAGAGCCTGACGTGGGGCTCAATTCCAGGACCCTGAGATCATGACCTGAGCTGAAAGCAGAGGCTTTAACCCATGAGTCACCCAGGCACCCCTGAAATTACCTTCTTGATACCAGTTTTGAATTATAGTCACCTATAGTAGAAGTTCAGCATGGTTATTAAGAGCTAATACTCAGGAATCCCTGGGTTGGTATCTAGGCTCTGGATCTTATTAGTTGTGTGGCCTTAGGCAAGTCATTTTAGCTATGTTTTAATTGCCTCTTCTGTAAAATGGGAATTATAGAGAGCATCTTCAGCCTGAAGATCTTGGAATTGAGGAAATGAGTTGAAACATACAAAGCCCTCAGCATAGCATACTGTGCAACACTTGACATATTGTGTTTTATAAGTTAGCCATTCACTTCTGGTAACATTCATCATATTTTATACTGCATTTATTCATAATGTCATTCCTGTAAGCTATAGAACCTCCCTGTTGGTGAGTAGGAAGCTGTACCCAGATAATAAGGAAGTTCATTTAATGAATACGAAGGCTGGAAATATATGAAATATGCTCCCTGCTTTCAAGATGTTTATAGACTAGTGGGAAAGACCCCCCCCCCCAAAAAGAGGCTAATATGGGAAGCTGGTAAAAGTGTTATGGAAAAGGTCTAAAAAGGAAGCAGAGTGTGGGATACAGAACAAGCGAGGGAAGAATTCTTTAAGACTGGAGCCAGGCAGGGCTTCATGCATCGGCTCACTCTGCCTTTCATTCATCCATTCCTTCATATGTTCAGTATTTAATGAGCTCCCACTGTGTTTTAGGTCTGGGAATTAAATTGTACTCCAAAAAAAAAGAAAGAGAGAGAGAGGGAAAAAGGCCACTTTTCTCTCCTTTTGGAAACTAGAGTTTAGTTAGAGGGACTGATAAACAATAAATAGCATTATTATTTAAAAAAATTACAATTTGACTGAAATTAATGTATTTGTTCTTTTGTATATATTTAAACTTTACCCTTTTGTTACGTTTTATTTCAAGTAATTTGGGTTGCGGGGATTACATATAGTTGATTTTATTCTCAGTCTGCAAATCTTTGTCTTATAAGGGCATCCATCTATTTACTTTTGCTATCACAGCTGATAGATTCTTATATTTATTCTTTTCTTTAAAAAAAAAAAGATATTTATTTGTTTATTTGACAGAGATAGCAAAAGTAGGCAGAGCAGCAGTCAGAGGGAGAGGGAAAAAGCAGGCTTTCTGCTAAGCAGGGAGCCGGAAGTGGGACTCGATCCCAGTACCCTGGGATCAGGACCTGAGCCGAAGGCAGCTGCTTAACTGACTAAGCCACCCAGGCACCCCAAATTTATTCTTTTCTTTTTTTGCTTTCTATGTAGTTTGCTGTTTGTTAATGCATTTCTTTCCTTCTTTGGATATGTGGAATTCATTTTCATTCCTGTTGTTTTTTGTCTGATGATTTGGAGGGAAGATTTGAAGAGATTGATCTTCTGCAGATTCTCCAATTCTATTTTGTACTTTTGTAAGAAAGCATACTTGAATCTGTGTTTATTAATGTTAATAAGGAAATTATATTAACCCCTTTTATATAACATAAGGGAATTAGCACTCTTTTCTTTTTTTTTTTTTTTTTAAGATTTTATTTACTTATTTGACAGACAGAGATCACAAGTAGGCAGAGAGGCAGGCAGAGAAAGAGGAGGAAGCAGGCTCCCCACGGAGCAGAGAGACCGATGTGGGGCTCGATCCCAGGACCCTGGAATCATGACCTGAGCCGAAGGCAGAGGCCTTAACCCACTGAGCCACCCAGGCGCCCCAGCACTCTTTTCTTATGCCTTTCCCTGTTTCACAGATTTTGTTGATATATCATTGTACAAAATTAACTCCCATCTTCTTTTCTTTGAGTCACAAATTTTCACAATTTTATTTTGTGATGCACCATATTAATGACAAACATTGAGAAAAACCTTTACATTTTACTGTGTTCAACATACTCTACACAACTGTTAATAAACCATGATTGCCTATTCTTATTATTTATTTTAATTCTAAACAGATGGTGCTCATTTTTAAGAATGCCATGAAAGCATTCCATCAGAAAAAAGTGCTTTACTTCAGACATGGATCACAATCTTAACTAGCTGTAAAGTCTCTGTAGACACCAGGTTAAAGAAAACTCACAAAAGTCTACATCAAAGTCAGAAATGTAAATTGCTTTTTCCCTCTTCTCCTTTGTTCATCTATTTTGTTTCTTAAATTCCACATATGACTGAAATCATATGGTATTTGTCTTTCTCTAAATGACTTGTTTTGCTTAGCATAATAGTCTCTAGCTCCATCCACATCTTGCAAATGGCAAGATTTCATTCTTTTTGATGGCTGAGTGATATCTCAGTATGTATGTATGTTACATATATATGTGCATACACACACACACACACACACACACACACACAACACCCCCCCCCCACACACACCTTCTTTATCTATTCCTCAGTTAAGAGTCACTTGGGCTCTTTTTATAATTTATCTATTGTTGATAGTGCTGCTATAAAAATCAGAGTGCATTTGTCATTCAAATCAGTATTTTTATATCCTATGGGTAAATACCTAGTAGTGCAATCAAACCATAAGAGACCCTTTTAACTATTGAGAACAAACTGAGGGTTACTGAAGCGGTGATGGGTGGGGGTGGGCTAAATGTTGATGATCATTAAGGAGGTCACTTGTGTTGAGCACTGGGTATTATATGTAAGGGATGAATCACTAAATACTACTCCTGAAACTAATATTACACTGTATGTTAGCTAACTGGAATTTATTTTTTTTAAGATTTTTTATTTATTTATTGACAGAGATCACAAATAGGCAGAGAAGCAGGCAGAGAGAGAGGGGGAAGCAGGCTCCCTGCTGAGCAGAGGGCCGGACTCGGGGCTCGATCCCACGATCCCACGATCCCAGGACCCTGAGATCATGACCTGAGCAGAAGGCAGAGGTTTTAACCCATTGAGCCACCCAGGAACCCCCAACTAACTGGAATTTAAATAAGATTTTGAAACAAAGAAAGGAAGGTAAGTCATGATGGTGTCTAATATAAAATAACAGATAAGGTTTGTGGCAAGTACAGACTAATTCTGAAAGCATTCATATTCCAACTTTTTTTTTCAGCAGAGATGGTTAAGGAAATGACTATAGGCCGTATTTGACTTATGAACAGCTAGTGTTTCTGTAGACATTGCTTGAATGATTTGTACAATTCAGTGGTAAAGAGTAGAAGTCTGGGCAAATATGATATCTGTTGTATATGACCTGCTTTTGTCTATCTGGATTTTCCCCCCCTTTTCCCTTGGAGAAAAAAAACAATCTCTACAGTATGTTGTATAGATTTAATTATGTTGAAATAAATAATCCTTTCAATTTTCAAACTCAGAATTTGAACTGAATTTTGTTTTTGCATGTTATTTCTGTGTAATGTGTTTGGTCTTTAAGAATATCAATGTTCTAGGGGCGCCTGGGTGGCTCAGTGGGTTAAAGCCTCTGCTTCAGCTCAGGTCATGATCTCAGGGTCGTGGGATCAAGCTCCACATCCAGCTCTCTGCTCAGCAGATATCCTGCTTCCCCCTCTCTCTGCCTGCCTCTCTGCCTACTTGAGATCTCTCTGTCAAATAAATAAATAAAATCTTAAAAAAAAAGAATATCGATGTCCTATTATTCATTTTCTTCTATATATCTATATTTCCCCTGCATTCTTGGAGAAGCCTCTCAAGTTTGTCATTTACGCTACAGATTTAGTTTCCTGCCTAAATATCCTATTGTTTTTGCTTCAGGATCTGGTTTCCATTTTACCGTTTTACTTATATTTAATAAAACTTCCCTCCTAATCTCCTGTCCTTTTTATTTGACATATACTTATCTCTCAGTTAGTATTACTGTCCTTAAGTAAGTGTGTGTGTGTGTGTGTGTGTGTGTGTGTGTGTGTGTGTGTTTGTGTAGCCTCATATTATTTTATTTACTGTTGAATGAAAAGAGACATTTCTATGTCTGGTGTTTAAAAAGTAATTGATAGATTCTGGTTGTTCTGTCATTGAGCCCCCTTGGGTGGTGTTACTGTACTTGTTTTAGATCTTAAATTGAAAAGTTGTTTATGTATAAAGTCTTGGCCATACTTTCTGGATCTTGTCTTTGCATGCTTATTATAGGTCTCTTGAATTAGGAAAACTTTTATACGCTGTCTGGCTAGATAAAGTAGAATTTATACCCAGATAATTTAAAAAGCAGTATTTCTTCCATTATTTATACAGACAAGCATTTCTCTGGTTTGGGTTTTTTTATTTTTTTTTTTATGATTCCATTTTTTCCTAGTGCCAATTCCCCAGTCCAAGGTGCAGCATGCCACTGCCTGTCCACTTCAGCCAATGTACCTTATCTTTTGCGGAATTAATATCCATGAATGGATGAAAATATTATTGCTCATTCTTTTGTAACAAGGATGAAAAACTTGTTCCAGTTTGAGACTTCACTGGTTTTAGCACTGCAAGTCTCACATCTTGGGGACATCCATAGTTCTAGAGAAACTGGAACCACTGGTTATTTTGTTTGCAACCTATGCTACCTTCTAACCAACATAAAATTCCAAAGTTTTCAGAGGTTCTGCTGTTTCCAGTGAACCAGGTTTGTTTTACCTTTTTTGAAAATTATTTATCTTTTTAGTATCAATTAAGTTGATTTCATCTTCTGTTGTTTATATTTTGAAAGCAATGAACTATTTTTTTTTTACTTTAAAGATAAAATATTAGTTCATAATATTGGATATGCTTGCTCAAATTATGATTACTTTTCTAACTCAGACACTTCTAATGTTTGTCTAGTCTGCCCTCAAAAGATGTTAACAGAAAAGTACAGGTGGAAACAATGGAAAGCTGAAATTTGGTTCCCATGATGAGACCAAATTTAATTTTATGTTCCAGCTTGACTGGACTAAGGGATACCCAGATAGCTGGTAGAACATTATTTCTGAGTATGTCTGTGAAAGTGTTCCTGGAAAAGTTTAGCATTTGGGTTAGTGAACCAATTAAAGCAGAATGCCCTCCCAAATGTGAATAAGCATCATCCAGTCTATTGAGGGGGACCCCAACAGAACAAAAAGGCAGGATATATATGTGAAGTCATATGTATATATTGACTCTGTTTCTTTAGAGAATGCTGACTCATATAATCTCAGTTAGCTATTTTAGAAAAGTTCATGTGGTCTTCAGGCCTGTGACCAGTGAAGCCTTTGTGCCTTTGACACTGGGATATATGCAGGAGGAGAGATGCATAAATTCTGCTTTATCTGGATCTACTCTTAATACCCTTCCTGGGGCTCCAACTGCCTTTGGCTTTTGAAAATGTATCCCGAATTTTAGAATATCAGTACCATAGGAATTCTGAAGTGTGTGTGTGTGTGTGTGTGTGTGTGTGTGTGTGTGTGTGTTAAATGAATTGAAAAAGTTCAACTACATCAATTTTATATCACAAAATGATATGTGCTTAAAGCTGAAAGTCTGAATTATCTTTTAATTTAATTTAAAGATACTTGACAGATATGTAAGGTACTCCACCAGAGTGTATAGGACAAAAAAATATAGACACAGACCCCACCTTCACACATTTTCTCATATAATATGTGAGTTGCCAAACCCAGATTACTATTGCAAAGCCTGGAATGTCATATACAAGTGATTTGAAATGCTAGAAAAAGAGATTATTTCTGGTTGGTGGCAATCATAGAAGAATAATTTGAGATAATGTTAGAAGATATGTTGAATTTAGGTAGACAGCAGTGGAAGAAACATATGAAAAACTTTTAGAAAAAATATATGAGAATGTGTAATTTCAGGATATATTTGAAAATTGGAAAGAAGCTAGGTTTAGCTAATGCTTCAGGTCATTGGTAGATGTCACTGCAAGTTATTCTGGCAAGTTCTATTAGGACTGGTGGGTAGAGGCCTTTGAAATCTTGACTTAGAGGTTTGACTAATTATTTTAATCCCCTAAACTTCTTTTTTTAAAGATTTATTATTATTATTTTTTCCTAGAGAGAGAGAGAAAGAATAGAGTGTGGGTGTGTGCATGCCAGTGGAGGGAGAAGCAGAGAGAGGAGAGAGAGAATCTCCAGCAGACTCCTCAGAGCCCAACTATGCAGGACTCAGTCCCACCACCCTGAGATCATGACCCGACCCGAAATCAAGACTCTGACATTCAGCCTACAGAACCACCCAGGTGCCTCTCACCTACACTTTTTTTTTTTTTTAAGATTTTATTTATTCATTTGACAGACAGAGATCATAAGCAGCTGGAAAGGCAGGCAGAGAGAGAGAGAGGAGGAAGCAGGCCTGAGCAGGGCCTGATCCTAGGACCCCGGGACCACGACCTGAGCCGAAGGCAGAGGCCTCAACCCACTGAGCCACCCAGGCGCCCCTCACCTACACTTTTTAATAGAAAAATTTTGCCTTATTTATATTTCTATCTATAGAATATTTCCTAATAGACACTCAAGAAAATACTTGTGGAAAGTGAAGTAATAATATGAGTACAACTGCACATTTGAAATGGCTTTGCCTGTGCCTAAACGCACGTATGTAGAGTTCTTTTCAGAAATCCCATTAACATTTTTCAAAACCAAATAAAAACTTGAAATAAAATAAAATTTATCTCTTAAGTAAAAAAAGATTTCTCAAAACTAATTTTGTGGAAATGGATGAATGAATCAGTTGCATTAGTTCCCTCCTACCCATGGTGTCATTTTCTGTAGTTTCAGTTATCCTTAATCAACAGCAGTCTGGAAGCTGTTGGTCCTCAGTAACAGCCTAACTCGAGTCACACCTACACCACTCATCTCTCTTCATCTCTCACATAGATGTTCTCTCATCTTACGTCATTGCAAGAAAAAGGGTAAGCCCCATATGAGAAGGTATTTTGAGAAGGAGAGACCACATTCATATACCTTGTATTATAAGTATATCATTATAGCTGTTTTATTTTTGCTAATCTCATACTGTACCTTCTTTATAAGTTAAACGTTATCGTATGTGTATATAGGAAAAACATAGTACATACAGGATTTGGTACTACTTGTGGTTTTAGGTATCCATTAGGGGTCTTGGAACATATGCCCTGTAGATAAGGGCGACTACTGTATTGCATATAATTTCACTGCAGACTAAATGAGAAGATTTTCCCCCTTTTATAACCAGGAGCATAAATAAGGATACTACTTAACAAAATTATTATCATCAGGAGTAAGGTTTCATTTTAAAATATTTTGAAAGACACACATTAAATATCATGAAATACCTAGTGTCATGGCAAAAGAAGCAATTTGCCACAATTACACAGGTCCACCAAAGGCCAGAGCTGCAAAGGGTATGTCTGATTACTTACTGGCGAAGGGTATAATTATCTCTGAGGTTGAGAAGGGTAATATGTGTTGGCTTGTTTGCCAACATCTGTCAGCTGTTTCAGGATGCCACATTTTCTGTCCTAGTTTTTAGCATTAATACAATATCCTTGGATGTTCTAGACAAGACAAGTTACGTGCAAAAGTACATGAAGTTTTTTTTTTTCTCTGAACATATGTTCTTCCATAGAGAGGAACATTTCTGATTTCTGAAAAATACTTTTTATTTGCCAGCAGAAACCCTTGTTTTGACATGTAACAGTTTTCATTAAGTCAAGTGTAATTTTTTTTAATAGAGATTTTATTTATTTATTTGACAGAGAGAGGTCACAAGTAGGCAGAGAGGTGGGGCAGGAGCAGGCTCCCTGCTGAGCAGAGAGCCTGATGCAGGGCTCAACCCAGGACCCTGAGATCATGACCTGAGACAAAGACAGAGGCTAACCCACTGAGCCACCCAGGTGCCCCAAGTCAAGTGTATTCTTAACTCTTAGAGCAGGGAAAATGCTCTTGTATTGTAGGTGGGAGTGACTCATATTAAAAGACGTTCTCTGGGGACGCCTGGGTGGCTCAGTTGGTTGGGTGGCTGCCTTTGGCTCAGTTCATGATCCCAGTGTCCTGGGATGGAGTCCCACATCGGGCTCCTTGCTCGGCAGGGAGCCTCCTTCTCCCTCTGCCTCTGCCTGCCACTCTGTCTGCCTGTGCTCGCTCCTGCTCTCTCTCTCTCTGACAAATAAATAAAAATTAAAAAAAAAAAAGACATTCTCTGACATGAAACCATTTCTGAAGGTCATGCTTGCTGTCCTGAGAACCTTTAGATAATCTTGGCTCTACTTGATGTCCCATCTTGTCTACATCTATTTAAAAAAATAGGATCTTCATGTTGCCACAGTAGAGACGATGAACTGGACTTGGGTAAGAGAAAGTTATTTGAAATGGGAATGCTGTGTATTCACTGTAAAACTTCCAACAAGTGACTTAACCTCCTTGTGTCTCATTTCTCTTTTGTTATTCTAGGGGTCTTAAATGAATAATTAATTAATTCTCAGATGATTCTGGAGGGTAGGTATCATCACAATCACCCCTACTTTTTCTAAATTAGGAAACTAAAGTACAAAGAGGTTAAGTAATTTATCCAGCGGATACGATGCAAGCCTAGAAATTGGACCTGGCTCTCTCCCTTGAGCCATAACCTTACCTACTCTCTTTGGTACCTATCTAACACTATCTACTTTATAGGATTCTTTGGAGGTTTAAGTGAGATGCTATCTGAACACAATAGGTGCTTATGAAATAGTTTTTGATTCTGAATATAAATGTTTGGAAAGTACAGATTTTTAAAAAAGATTTATGTGTTTGAGAGAGAGAGTGAATGGGGGAATGGTAGAGGGAGGGAGAGAGAGAGAAAGAAAAAAAAAAGACTGAGAGAGAGAGTGGAGAGAATCAAGCTGACTCCAAGCTGAACACAGCTTGACTCTGGGCTCAATCCTAGGACTCAGAAACCATGACCTGCGCTGAAAGCAGGAGTCAGCTGCTTAACTGACTGAGCCCCCCATGTGCCCCAGAAAGGACATATTTTTTAAGTTTTTTTTTTTTTTTAACAAAGAACATTGTTCTTGATAAAATAAAGAAAACGTGCTGAGAAAAAGATTTTATGAACAATGTGGCCAAGAAAGGTAATTGGAAAACATTCAAGTAGTTGGTGGAGCCCTACTTTCAGCCTGAATTACTTTATGGAACATTAGGTCATGGATTATTGAATCTTAGAATTATAGGGGAAAATTTATGCAGGATTTCATTGTTTTTGCCTACTTAAATTCCAATTACCAAAAGCTATACCTAGAGTTGAAGGGTCATACTTGAAGCAGTGACACTTGGAAGTAAGGAAGACCTACTTAATTATTTAATGGGATTACAAAATGCCAAGTGCAGCCATTAAATCCTAAAAGTTCATAGCAGGCAAATCTTTTGGTGTTATAAATTATCATCATCATCATCATGGTGATACTAACATATGTCTTTGAGTAACAGGTCAGAAATTACATCATGCCTGGATTGTGGTCAGTTGTTGACTGGCTAGGAGTGAGTCCAGGATAGTAAGCAGTAGTCTGACCTCATACCCAAAGCACATTTCCTCTTTCTGATACCATAAGCTCTCCTAGTTGGATAGGAGAGCTATGCATATTTCCTGAATATGCATAGGTTTGCTTTTCCCAGTAAAGGTTTAAAATAGGAAGAGATGTTTGTTAAGGATATGGGACTGTGGATATTTTAAACTTATCTATTATTTGGGGGACCGAGTTATTTTGTGTCCAAAAAATTTTATTTAATCAAGATGATACCAGTTAGGATGAGGCTGCTTTTAAGCAACTCAGATAATAACAGGAGAAAGTCAGGTTTAGAGGATAAATGGAAATAACAAGGTGTTTTGAAACAGTGAGTTGAGAGTCCTTGCTGCAGATCTGTGGGAAAATTCTGGAAGGTAACTAGACACACTGGTCTTGAACTTAAAGCAGAACCATAACTATGGACATCGATTTGAGAATCATTAGTTTATTTGGTCCCTGGAGGGTGGGAACCTAGGTAGCCTTGTGCACAGAGTATCGGTTGCCAGATTTTCAAGAAGGCGGAGGATCATGATGACAGGATTTGCTTAGGATCCTCTTCAGCCTATTTTTTTTTAATCAATGGTGATTTGGGTGGGCATGTAGAAAATGGATAGTTTTTTCAGGATTTAGGGTATCATAGAAATAAGTGGCACAAGTAATGTCCTTGATTAAAAACAAAAAATCTGAATTCAGTTAGTTTTATTTGATTGGAATCAGTGTTTAAAAACATAAATACCACATTTTACATGTAGATTGAAATAAATAGAACCCTACAGAAAGGATAGTAAAGTCAGTCTTTAAAAACCTTAATGGGAAGATAGATGAGTTATACACAAATGCGTTTCTTTTGCCGGTCTCCTTGCCTTGACCTTACCACCCAATAAAGCAATTGCAGTATTGGGTTGTCTCAACAGACATTATCATACAAAATTTGTGTCCAGGACTTGGTTTATTGTTTCTGTTCCTTCTCCTCATTCTTCTTCAGATTTGTAACATTTAGAAAAATTGATACTAGTCTGACTGGGTTATGAGTGGATCTGTAAATTTTGTACCATCATGTTCTTACAAAGATTGTTTAAGAATTCTTACAGAGGTGATAATGGGAGCATGTTAGCAGATAATTGAATTTATTCTTACTATTTATCTTTCCCAACAAATTCACTTTTTAATATTTCCACACAAACTTATTCCCAGAACTGTCGTCTCTCTGTGGCCTTGCCTGATATGCCCAGGTGGGTAGACCACTGCCTCGTTTGTGTTTTCTGTGTCTCTGCTCCATCCTTATAGTTTCATTCAGCTCTTACCACATTGAGGGACATTAATTTATTGTCATGTGTCTGTCTCCACTAGGCTGCGAGGGACGTCAGAGCACCAGACCTTGTCTTATGAACATATTGTTCATATCCGTAGCGCATGTCTTAGTTCATTTCCTGACAGTATGCTTTTGGACCGAATTGAATCGGGGATAGAATAGAAATGTTCTGTGGTGCTCTGGAGGAAAGAAATAAGGCCAAAGGGCGGAAGTGACAAGGACACAGATTATTTAAGCTCATTACTAACAATTAGAGCTGTCTGAAAACGAAATGACCTGCCTTTACAATGTAGGTCAAGCACAAGGTGAATGATAATGCTGAAGCGATGTTGCATAGCCTGACCTCTAAATTCCTCTCCAACTCCGGTATTCTACGCCTTACATTTTTCTCATGTGTCATTAACTACCCTCCTGGGTAGTCTTCAAAAGTGCCTTCATATATATTATCTCATTTATTTGAACAAATTTCCTGTGATGTATGTCAGGACAGGTATTATCATTCTAATTGTTCAGTAAAATAAGGCATAAAGAAGTTAAGCGACTTGAACAGGGATACTCCGTCAGCATTAAATTTGAGACCAGAATATTGTCTTCCACATAGTCATTCAGATATTCATTAAGAAATAATTTTTTTTCAAAAAATGTTTTTTTGTTGCTTATGCTTTGATATATGCTTAATTAAAAAAAATGATCAGACCACCATTAGTCCTTTTCATGCCACTTTTAATTGTCATTTGATGATCCTGGACCCAAAATAGGAAAGCATTAATATAAAACATGCCACATATTTCAGAAGTCTGGGGGTATGAAATGTGAACACATGCACCACCTTCCGTGTTAGGGCCCCTAGAGTGAAGCCTTTGATGTTGCAGGTCAGTAATCAGATTGGGCAGAGAGATCTGGCTTAGTGCATTCCTTGAAAAGGCTGGAGATGGAGAGGAATTGTTTTGGATTGCGTCACATACCTATTACACATTTTAGGTTTTTTTACTATGTTCAGTCTGGGTTTCCTAGTCGGGTAGCTATATTGTGTTTGAAGTTAGATATTTCCTGAAGTAAAGTTAAGGCCATAGGAGGAAAGTAAACATCCTCTCAGTTACCCATTCCTGCATAACAAATCATACTGGAACTGAGTGGCTGAATACTGTAGCAATTCTCTTCTCTTATGTGTCTTGTGTGTTGACTGTACCTCTGCTGTCTCAGAAGTGGTTATTTGTGAAGCTACATTCAGCTGGTGGTTGGGCGGGGCTTGCAGCTGGAGATCCTTAGTTCTCCTCTGTGGGACCTGCCTAGATGGCTAGCTTTGTATCTCACAGCATGGTGGTCTCAGGACTCTGAGAGAGAAGTGGAGGCTGCCAATCTTAGTAAGGCCTTGAATCTGAGCTCCAGGAGTGTCACTTCATGTATAATATCAGCCTCCCGGTGTTGATTAGAGCAACCCACAAAGTCGGCTCAGATGAAAGGGGTGGAGAAATTGATTGCACCTCTCAATTTTTGAAACAGTATGCGTAAATGGGGAAAGTTTGTTGGTGGCCACACTTCTATGCAGCCCATTACAGTGACCAACTAGGAAGATAGTAACATGCAGAGAGTGAGCTCGGGACTTACACTGTTCATTTGTTAGGATCATAAAAACAGTCATATGAAAAGTATGTGAGTAATCCTCTTTTCTGCATTGATTAAAAGCCCTAACAATCCTGAATTTCTTAGAGTAAACCAAATTGCCATTAATTCAATTTTACGATATTTCTTTTCCTATCTACTTAGTTACTTTCATAATTTTGGGGTATGATAAGCATTTTAACATAGAGCAGATGACAATTTTAGGATTGGAAATTTCTTTCATCCATATATTGATTATTTAACTGTTTGTGCTGCCTTAAGACACTTCACTTACATTTAAATATGATCAGTCCCACTAATTTTTGTGTGAGTGCACATTTGTTTCAGAAGATTCATTTGTTACTATTATGTATTACTTAGTTCTGGATTGATTTCTGAATTTTATTCAGATAGAATTATATTAAATTTTGAGTAGATTTTGTTTTGTTTTGTTTTTAAAGGTTTTATTTATTTATCTGACAGAGAGAAAGATCACAAGTAGCTAGAGGGGCAGGCAGAGAGAGAGGGGAAAACAGGCTCCCTGGATCCTGGATCCCAGGACCCTGAGATCATGACCTGAGCTGAAAGGAGGGGCTTTAACCCACTGAGCCACACAGGCGCCCCCAATTTTGAATAGATTTTTAAGTCAAACTCTTTAATAAATATCTGATTGGTTTAAGTTACTTCAGAAAAATCCTGAGTCACATTAGCTTTCATGTACCATTTATTGATCAATATATAACAAAAATTCTGTTTTCTCTATATACTATCTTGAAACCTGAAAATATGGTTCTACAATATTAGTTCAAAATGTTTGGGCTTGTTTTCATTAACTCTACCTGGATTTTATTAATTTTCTAGGCATTTGACACTTGAAAATATTTTTAAAAATATTTCTATTTATTTATTTGATAGAGGTCACAAGTAGGCGGAGAGGCAGGCAGAGAGAGAGGAGGAAGCGGGCTCCTTGCTGAACAGAGAGCCGCATTCGGGGCTCCATCCCAGGGCCCTGAGATCATAACCTGAGCCAAAGGCACAGGCTTAACCAACTGAACCACTCAGGCACCCCTGAAAATTTCATTTTTTTGATATGGCATATTGCTTTAGTTATGACATGGCATTAAAATAACCATCTTAGTGATTTTAAGATACATAGATTAAAAAAAAACTTTTCTTAAAGAAAATTTCTAACACTTGCAAAAGCAGAAGAAATAATATACTGAAGCCTTATGTACCCTCGTACACACACAAAAAGATGTATAAATTGCTTTTTTGATGTTCCTTGTATCAATTAAGGTTTTTGTCAGTTTAAAAAATAAAATTCATATGTTTGTAAATTACTTGCCTAGCTAAATAGATTTCACATAATAAAACATTCAACAGGAAGTTTTCTCATCAGTTATTGAACTCAAAGCTTTTTTTTTTTTTCTTAAATTTTGCTTCATCACTAACATACTTAGAATATTTTCATGGCAATCAAGTCAACTCTTCTCTGTTGATAGAAATTTGCATGACATCAGTGACTGGGGGAGTCATGGTTCCAGATCAGAAGTTTTTGATAAGGTTTCTATTTGTAGATGTTATTAATTTCAGTGTTTCAAGCCTAGTTTTCTGATTTAACATTTCATTCTGGCAACTGTGTTCTTTCACGAGTGGAAAAATATACTGTTTTTATATGCATAAGAATGTTTGTTCTGATTCACACTGGAGACTCAAAATAACATTTCCAGTTTACTTATGAGCTAAGAGTATTTACAAATCTAAGCTGAAAGCAGACGGTCTTTCAGCGTGTTTAGCAAATGCTTATAGTTTCCTTCTCTGCTGACACCAAATAATAAATACTGAACAAAGTCCGAATCTGCTTCTTGAGCATTTCTGTAAATAAAAAGTAAACAGAACTATAATTTATTGGCTACTATAACTATTTTTATAATGAAAGATAATGCATTTAAGTATAATTTAACAAATTGTCCTATCATTTTTTGTAAAATAATTACCATGAGTTCTTTTCATAAATTTTTAAATTAATATAGAGAAAAACATGTTTTTAAGTTCTTAGCTGAATTGTGTAGAACATTCTGGAACAGTAGTTTTCCAACATATTGGTGAGCTATTAATGGGTGATAAAATCAGTTTTTTAGGTTAAATACTGCATTTTTGAAAGAGTGCAATAGAATTGAGTAAAGAAAATAGCAGAGTATGTAGGCATGTCATAAAGAGTAGACATCTTGTGAAAGTTTTGTTTTTGTTTTATGCATTTATATGTAGTTGGTCACAGTGTAAAATATGCATCAAGCTGAGGGTTTTGGTCAAATCAGTTTAGTATCTGTATTGAAGCAACTTTAGTTCTTCAATAACAAATTTAAGCCTCACTCTTGAACTCAGCCTAATGTCTCCAATTGTATTTTGATGAACCACAGATTACTTTAAAGATAAGTATTGTTAATCTGAAAATAGTGGAATTTGCTTTTATAAGCTTTAATTAAATATCAGCTTTGTGTATTAAATATTTTTTCTTTTATATTTAAATTCCTGTGACTCACTATTGATTTATCTCGATTTATCTCTAAGTTTTCAGTTCATTCTTCAAAACTGTAAGACGGTGTCAGTCATTCTTGATGTATTTTGACAGGAAACTTCCCATTGATAAAAGTAAATGTATTGATACTAGACAGAAAAAGTTATGATGTTTAAGAAATAGTAAGGTTGTATTCATTTTATTAATTTATCATGACCTGACAAGGTTCTTTCCAAATGAGATGATGTATAGTAAATAACACCAGTTCTCTCATTCTGAGTACAATTTAAATCACTAGTTTATGCTTAAATGTCTATAGTTGTTATTCAGAGATTAATTATATTACTTTGGGATTAAAGACTGATTTTTTCTTAATTTTTAGTAATTGATCATTCATGTATTTAACGAACATACCTTAGTTTAACATTCTGCTAAAGTAAGAAAGGTTTGATTCTTCCTTCATGAAGCTAGTGTTTTTGCTAAAGAGACAAAATAAGTGATCACAAAAGACATGAACTCCTTGAAATCAATAATGATGTAGTTTCATATTTACAACCATTATACCATTATGAGTTCTTTTAACAAATTGTCAGTAAGTATTATTGAATGAATGGATGATTGAATTAATTAATTAAATAATGTGGGGAAATTGATCATGGTCATGGCATTGATCATGAATTTAACATGTAGTCTGACAAAGGATGCAATAATATGAGCTCAAGTTGTTTAAAAAGGTTTTAAAGGAGATTGCACTACAGCTGAATTTTAAAGGAAAGGAAGGGATGGGTCTAGACTGGGGAGGCTGCATGAGCAAAATGACGGTCGTGAGCTAGATCTATTTGTAAAGTTTGCCTGTCCCTATCATTTTTCTTTTCTCAAAGGAAAACAACTCTCTTCATAGGCTTTGATATGTAGGTGGTTGTAGCAGGCAGAATAACGGCATTTTAAAGCTATCTAGACACGAATCCTCAGAACCTATGAGTGTTACCTTATGCACAAAAGGGACTTTGTAGTTATGATTAAGTGTATGGACTTTAGATAGGGAGATAACCCTAGACTATCCAGGTGGGCCCAAATTAATGACCTAAGTCCTTAGAAGCATGGAAATTTTCTGGCTGTGGTCAGAAGTTTGACAGAAAGAGGAAAGAGTCAAACTGTGAGAGAGCCTTGACTCACCATTACTGGCTTTGTAGATGGAGGAAGGGACCTTGAATGTGGTTGCCCTCTACAGGCTGGATTTGTTCTCACGTGACAGCAGAGAAGGAAATAGGGACCTCTGTTCTGTAGTCACATGAATAAGTCAACAACCTGCATAAGCACAGAACTGGACCCCCTAGAGCCTTCATAAAGGAATGGAGCCATATGGCACCTTGACTTTCTTGGTGACACCTGTGTCAGACTTCCAACACATAGAACTATAAAATAATCTGTATTGTTGGGGCACCTGGGTGGCTCAGTGGGTTAAGCCTCTGCCTTTGGCTCAGGTCATGATCCCAGGGTCCTGGGATCGAGCCCCACATCGGGCTCTCTGCTCAGCAGGGAGCCTGCTTCCCTTCCTCTCTCTCTGCCTGCCTCTCTGCCTACCTGTGATCTCTGTCTGTCAAATAAATAAATAAAATTTTAAAAAATCTGCATTGTTTAAGCTAGTAAATTCGGGGTAATTTGCTAACAGCAGCACATAGTCTAACAAAATGATGATGTGTTTTACAATACCATGTCATCTTTCTTTGCATCTCTTTGTAGCAGAAGGACCTAAATATATCTAACCCACAGGTTCACCCATGGTGTAAAAACCCTGGTCAGATAGTGACATATAAACTCTGTCCTACCTCAAAAAATAGCCTGGGCCAACTAGATTTTCTCAGTTTCTTTCTCTGTACTTTGTACTAGAAAATTTTTTTCCTGGGTGACTGATGACATCCAATGATGTACTTTGTACTAAAAAAAAAAAAATCTTAGAAAAAATATGTAGCTGAAAAAGCATGAAGTAAGTCAGGGCTGAATGTCCATAATGGTACAGGTGCAAAAACAAAGTAATAGGGAATAAGGAACCAGGAGCTACCAAACGATGTTTGTTAGAGGTAAGATTCAAACAGGTATATAGTAAAGAGCAGAGACCTCACTATCCTTGAAGCAGAGATGGAAGGAGTGACCCCATTGCACCTTCCAGTTCCCATTTTAATTCATATATATTCTTCCCACGTGCCTCTTTTTCTTCGGGTAATTTAAGGGACTCTTCATTTAAAACCCAACAAGCTGGGGCGCCTGGGTGGCTCAGTGGGTTAAAGCCGCTGCCTTCGGCTCGGGTCATGATCCCAGGGTCCTGGGATCGAGCCCCGAATCGGGCTCTCTGCTCTGCGGACAGCCTGCTTCCTCCTCTCTCTCTGCCTCTCTGCCTACTTGTGATCTCTGTCTATCAAATAAATAAATAAATAAAATCTTAAAAAAAAAAAAAAACAAAAACAAGCCTTGGGATGCCTGGGTGGCTCAGTTGGTTAAGCAGCTCCCTTCAGCTCAGGTCTTGATCCCAGCGTCCTGGGATCGAGTCCCACATCGGGCTCCTTGCTCAGCAGGGAGCCTGCTTCTCCCTCTGCCTCTGCCTGCCACTCTGTCTGCCTGTGCTCGATCCCTTTCTCTCTCTTTCTGACAAATAAATAAATAAATAAATAAATCAATCTTAAAAAACAACAACAACAAAAAAAAAACCAACAAGCCTAAATAAGGCATGAATGCTATCTGGGAGTAGTCTTTGACAAAGCCAGTGTAAACAGTTTAATGTTGAGAATTCAGAAAAAGGACCTTGAGCCAAGAAGGGAGAAAAGTTATAGAAGATGGAAGAGTAGCCAAAAAATACCCTCAAGACTTTTCATCTATGATAGCACATTGACAAATTACACCTGTGACAGGTAACTTGTCCCAGGCCAGTATCATTTTATAAGAATAATAAAGTCAGGAGAAGGACTGCACAATGATGGGTAGGTCTCCGGTCTTTCTGTTCTACAGTGCCTTAAGTGTGAGGGCCTTGGTGGCCTTGACAGTGGGTTCAAGATTCAGGCAGCTGATAATAATTGTGGTTGGTTTTAATAGGTAACAACCTATTGATTTGACCATCCTTTTCCTGGTAGTTAACCAGCTTTAAAATCTACCACTTAGACCATTCTACCCATTCATTTCTTTCTTCCTTTTCTTTTCCCCACAATTCTTACAGTGGCCTGACGATATCTTCATTTGCCAGCAGCATGTCTCTCCTTTCTCAGGTTTTCCATCCATCTCACCTAGATAGAGCCTAACAATTATTTTTAAAAATTCCTTTTGATCTTGTTGCTTCCTGAGTCAGAAACTTTAAATGGTTCCTTGACATTTACAGGATCCTCCATAGTATAGCTTTCAAGGTACTCTGCAGCCTAGTTTCAAGTTCCATTTATCATGCCTCATATCCCATTATATTGTTACAGAAATCATCTTCACCAGCCAACTTGGCTCATTCAGAATCTTTTAAATATGCCTGTTGGTTTCTTGCCAGAGTGAATTTTGCTCATCTTATTCCTCTCACCTTCAGGGTGCTCCTGGGCACAGGTTTGCCCATTTAAACCCTAAGCCTCTTTTGTTCAATGTCTTTCAAAGAAGGAAATGCTTTGTCTCTGAAAGATTGTGTACCTATTCTTTCAATAAACAGTGAAAAGGAAACTTCAGAGCTCCAAGAGAACAAAACCAATGCTATAATATTCCCTTTCTTCCTTATCAGATGCAGAGTCAGATAATTTTAGTATTTTCCCCATATCACCATCTTTAGTCCTAAAGGTGGGGCTCTGCAAATATCACACCATCCTAGATTCAAAACCGAATCAGACAGATGAGGCTAGCCCTCTGGCAAGGGGTGTTTTGACCCTTTGTTTTTCATTACTTTACCTGGGACAGAGATTGAGAGAGCTCTGGGTGAAATCAAATTACAACCTCAGTAGGTAAATACCAATCCTTTGAATTGGTGTGGAAACATAGGGATACCTACCTATCTCCCTAATCAGTATTCAGGGACTTATACTGGGGAAGAGGATGAACGCCGGGCCTTAAGCAGCAGATGTGCTCATTATTCACTCTCAGAGCAGATCTGCAGGAATCATACAGGAAAGGACAGAGTGATCTTGCTTGGCAGTCTTGATAAAAGAAAATGATCATAATCTATTTTTTTCATCTTTCACTTAAAACAGAAAAATTGGTTCACCATAATCTATGAGTTTTAGGACAGATTTGAGTGTTTTCCTGAGGATCCGTCAAAATACCTAGTTCTAATTCTAAATCCTTTGAGCTCTATTTTCTAAAATTTTCTAAATTCTGTATTGCAGAAGCCTATAGTAAGTACCTAAAGCAGGTATTAATTATTAATTACTGAGTGGCTAATGTCTCTTGTTTATAGGTTTTCACTCTTATTTAAATTTTATAATAGGTTTTAAGTATTGACTATTTTGTCACACATCCTTAAGAAAATTATAAGATCCTTAAAAGTAGCCACTGCTCCTTATTTTTCACTGTATCTCCAAAGGTGTTCACCTAGAGTTTTCTTTCACATAACATTTACTGAGCATTTATTATCAATCAGGCTCTGTTTCAGGCATGCACATCTTACCTATGTTAGGTTCTTTTGCTCATTTCTGGAATGTTATTTAAAAATATATGTTAGCAAAATGACAGACCCAGAATATTGAAGCCCAAAAAATTACTGGCTTGTTCCTTGAATGTTCACTGACATCTTTGCACTGACTACAGAGTACCTTAATGATATACCTGATTGGAGCAAAATAGTTCAGAGTTTAGGTGGAACAAATGAGATCTGTTTTTCACTGAGATTTACGTAAACTGCCATCACTGCACCTGAAATCAGAGTGGAGAGAATTCGAAGAACTTTGACTATACCAGATTTGGTATCAGGTTGATAGTCTACTCTGTTGTTGATTTTATTTTATTGAAGGCTTGTTACCATGACTATCAGTGTTTACCAGTGTCAGACTTGTTCCATTTTCACAGGTCATTTAAAAAAATGGATAAGCATTAGAATGATTTCAAGTAGGATTTGAAGGGAAACTTTTGTGAGGATCCCTGAGAATAACTTAAATAATTTGTGGCAGCTATGAACCATAGGGCTAATTCTATATGAGATGAAACTATCAGGAATAGGGTACATCTTTTTTAGCAAATGCTTCAGGAGGTAGGGACTAAGAGACAGATACAGTGAGAGGTTCTTAAAATAGTGGTGATTGTAAATTGATGACATTTCATTTACTTAGAGAGGTTATTTAGAAAGCCATTAGTATTCTGCTTTTTCAGCCATAGCCATATACTTATAAATCATAATCACCTCCATGGGAGGCATCACTCTTAAAAGCAATCTGTAATTCAATGTATAATGTGCATAGTATGTGAATGTCTCATATTACAACACACAGATATGTCTAGTACAGAAGTAAACTCCAGAGGAATAATAGGAAATCTCAAGATGCAAGAAGTGATGTGGGAACTCCTGGGCAGAACAGTAGGAAATGGTGGTACTGTGCTCTAGGGAGTATTGCTTTAATGGGAGGAGAGAGACAAGACGTGGCCTTCACAGGAGAGAAAGACCTAAAACTGAGACTCCTGAATAAATCTGGGACCCTCTTAGTAAAAGAAGGTTTAGAAAAATTTTGCCCTCTGCCCAAGGAAGCTGGTTTTCTTAGGGTTTGTTTTTGGTTTTGTTTTCCATACTTGGGGAAAAAAAAGGATTCTCTTGGCAATTGCAGCCCCCAATTGGGCCATGCATGAATGTGGAGTCTGATTTAACCTCATTGCAGGATATAGAGATCCCAAAGTGAAACACCCGAAACTTCTTGGGACCAGCAGAAGGAAACATGAAACCTCCCTATAGACGTATTTCCACAACCCAGGGGTAGCAGGCTATCACCAGAAGATAGAGAAAAGGTAAAAGCGGAAAAAAAAAAAAAAAGACATTTTTAAACAAAGGGAGTCTGACATTGAAAAGATTCTGGCTGAAGAAGTCACTAGAGATCATACTTCAATACAAAGGAAATGGAACCAAGAAAGAATTTCTTACAGGTTCACAATAAAAAGACAAAAACCCAATTTAAAGATGAGTGAAGGATAAAAGTAAACATTTCTTCAAGAAGACAAATGAATGAAAATAGGTGGGAAGATATTCAACATCATTAGCCATTACAGAAATATAAACTATAGCCACTAGAAAAATGCAAACTAAAATCACAATTAAATACCACTTCATACCCACTAGGATGGCTTACTAAAAAGACTGATAACAATAAGTGTTGGTGAAGATGTATAGCAGTTAGAACCCTCATACATTATGACTGAGGATGTAAAACGATGCAGCCATCTTGGGAAACAGTTTGGCAGTTAAACATATGAGATTAACCGTATGTATTTCCACTCCAAAGTATATATAATAAAATTGAAAGCATACGTTCACCCAAAAACTGGTGCATGAATGTTCATTGCAGCATTATTCAGAATAGGTAAAGATGCAACAACTCAAATGTCCATCAACTGACGAATAGGTAAATAAAATGTGATGTAACTGTGCAATGGACTATTATTTAAAATAAAAAAGAATGAAGTACTGATACAGGCTTCAACATTGATTAACCTTGAAAATATTAAACTAATTGAAAGAAGCCAATCACAAAAACCATATATTTCATGATTCCACTTATAGGAAAAGTCCAGAATAGGCAAATCCCATATAGATAGAAAGAATGTAAGTGGTTCCCAAGGGTGCGGGTAAAGGGGAATGGAGACCAAAAGCTAATGCACATGGGTTTTGTTTGGGGTGATGAAAATGTCTTGAAATTAAACACAACTTTGTTGTGTTGAGTTGGCAAAAAAAAAAAAAAAGAAAAAAAGAAAGAAAGAAAAAAAGAAGAAGAAGAAAAGCAACTTGTGATCCAGTGTATAATGTGTAGATTCAAATATTAGTGTTTTTCAGGGAATTGTTGGTGCTAAATTTGGCCTTGGGTAAAATAAAATCTGGTAAAATAAATAGTATTATTAACACTATTATTATTAATAGGAGAAATCAATAATAATAAGTAATTATTTTGTAGTTTGTTATATTATTTTTAGTTTATTTCCTTTCTATGTTTGTTTCATTAAACAATAGGAATGGTTTACAAGTTAGCTTTACAAATTTACAAGGACCACAATTATTGCAGTATAGCCACAATTTTCAACATTAATTGGAAGTAAAATTTCAGAACAGAGACCACTATAGGATGGCTCCTTTCTGCCAAGATGGTGGTTTTGTCCATTCATTCCATCCAAGCAGTTTCCATAACAAAGTGTCACCAGCCATTGTGTACTGCAGCCTTCTCCAGTAAGAGGGAAAACTGGATGGGTGCTTTGCTGGCTCCCATCTTAATGTGAGTTCTTCTAAGGCAAGGGAAGCATACTGTTCAATAGGGAAGGGAAAAAAAAGCTTCAGTGTTATGAGCTAATATGTTAGTGTATGTAGTCAAATGAAGGACATTTAAAAAAGTTATAACACTTTCACTAATACATATAATAATACATCCAGAACATGAAAGAGTGCTACGTAATCAGTACTGAACACAAATGGCAGAATCATAGTGCATTTGCAGATGTAATAAACTGCTGGTGTTGTTGCTTTTTTAGGTGATTCCTAGGAGTTTATACCTCATTCTTTCTCTAAATGCTTTAGCTCTCAAGACCTGTTATTTCACACTGTAGGAATTATATAATTAATACAGGAAAGAATACTCTACTGCATAGTGAAACTAGAAGTATATTGGTGAATACAGATAAATTAAAAACTAATTAATTTGAAATTTATGGACTGGTGGCCACTTAGGCTGTGACACATTGAATGCTTTAGTAAGCAACTGCATAATTCAACAGAAGTGTTAGTGGGAGTGAATGACAAATGTGGGGATGCAGGTCTCCTGTCATGAATGCAGATAGAGCCAGAGGTGGCTTTTTTTCTTTAGTCATTATTTCATGGTTGTATCTTATAAAGTATATTATTTAATTGTTGTATGAATTAAGCCTGCTTATTTTGGCTTTCTCTTCTTTCAGTTTCAATTCTAATATCTAAATTTTTTAGGAATTATAAACCACATGTTGTAGATGGCATGAAAATATAGCCCATTAAGTTTAATTAATAGTTCAGGCTGATTAATGATGGCTGAGTAATATCAAAGTGACTTCAGTAATATATTTCATATGTACAAACAATTCTAATTATTATTTTAAGAAAGATCATCAACTTTGTGATTCAATACTATATTTCTGGTCAATGTTTTTTCTTATTTTTGTAAATATTTATTGTGAGAAATAGATGTTAATACTTGTTGAATGATAGAAATAAGTGTACTATTGGAAAGTTAAAGAAATAATGTAGACATTTAATTGATGCAAATATTTTTGATCATTGATATTTTAAAATTGTGGAAAAGATGTTTACTTTGATCATTCCCAGAGGTTTTTGATGTTATGAATGCAAATAAGCTGCTTTTTTATTGCATAGTTTCATTATTAGAATACCACAATATAGCAAATACCTTGTCATTATCATTTATTATAACACTGCTGTGGGGAAAGGACCACCGACTCAGACACTGACACCTCTGTGAATGTCATTGCATGAAGGCAGGGTTGAACACTCACAGTAAAGGACTGAACAATAAGAGAGCCCAATACTTAACAACTCAAAAGAGAAGATTGTCTTTTATGCCTGTGTATACCAAGAACTCTAACATTTGCCTTGTGCCAACTGGTCTGTTGGCACTGGTCTGTGAGAACTGGTCTGTTCCTGAGAAGGAAGTAGTGGCAAAAATAATGGTCCATGGGAATAGTGATGCTGGGACTCATCATAAGAGATTTCAAAGACGCTACTTGAAAGGTTCTTGATGACTCACATTAGACAAAATCAAATAGAGATGCGAATTGAGGCTAATATTTGAAATTTTGAAAATAGAGGTTAATATTTGAAAACATAAGTCTTGGAAATAATTGTTCAGAGAAGAAGGAGGAGGATACTAATATTAGAGCTATAAAGGGATTTTGGTTTTTACAAGGGAATACAACATTAGGGACCTTTTATCTTGTTTTCAACTGATCACCTGACATGAGGTTCATATATGTGTGTGTGTGTGTATCATGTTCACATATCTGTTTATAAAATATTAATATGTAATGTACTAGCTTAAGGATGAAACTGGCACTATATTATTCTAATAGAATGTCTCACTCAACATTTTCATTCTTTAAGATTTATTAATTTTTTAGAGGTGGGTCAGGGGCAGAGAAAACCAAGCAGACTCCCCACTGAGTGTGGATTCCCCACCCATGTAGGGCTGATTCCAGGACTCTGATATCATGACCTAAGCTGAAATCAAGAATGATGCTTAATCGGGACGCCTGGGTGGCTCAGTTGGTTAAGCGGCTGCCTTCGGCTCAGGTCATGATCCCAGCGTCCTGGGATAGAGTCCCACATCGGGCTCCTTGCTCGGCGGGGAGCCTGCTTTTTCACCTGCCTCTGCCTGCCTCTCTGTCTGCCTGTGCTCGCTCTCTCTCTCTCTCTCTCTCTCTAACAAATAAATAAATAAAATCTTAAAAAAAAAAAAAAAGAATGATGCTTAACTGACTGCCACCCAGGAGCCTCTCAACATTTCATTATTAATTATTAGTATTTAAAATGGAAAAGTAGAAAAATTCCTTCTACATCTCTTAAAGTTTTGAGGATAAGCAATAAAGCATATTTAAAATTTAAATGTAATTTTTACTGCCCAAGTCTAACAAATTGCAGTGAATGAATTAACTTACAGGTAGATCAAGGGATCTCATGGGATGCAAGTGTGAGCACAATTTTATGGAGCTGACTCTCAAACTCTGCCATAAATTCACAATGTGATTAGGGATATTATCTCTTCTATCTTCATTGTGGCTTTCCTTACTAAATTTTTAAAAATTACATAGATTTTTTTCCTTGCAATGTTATAAGAAATCCATTTTTGCTATAGACTTCACATGATTAAAATAAAATGTCTTTAATTTTATCTCTTCTGTTTGTATTTTTGTTGAAAGAGTATATCCCTCTTTTCAAAAATTTTTATGTCTGACTAGGTCACAGACTACACACATGAAACTAGAAACATACAATCCAGAAATACCATTAAAAATCCGTAAGAATGCCGTTCACATTAGTATCTAAAATATTAGAAGACTAAAATAACATAGAAACTAAGATTATGAAACTTATAACCTATGAGTTATAGGTTATGAGTCTTTAAAGTGGGCCTTTTCTGAGGGCATGTGGGTGGCTCAGTCAGTTGAGCATTGTCTGACTTTTGGTTTCAGGCTCAGATCATGATTTCAGGGTCCTGGGATCAAACCCCCTGTGGGGTTCCATGCTCAGCATGGAGTCTTCTTGTTCCTCTTCCTCCACCTCTGCCCTTTATCCCGTGTGTGTGTCTGTGTGTGTGCACACACATGTGTGTCATTACTGGTTTTGAAGATGGGGGAAAATAGGTAAAAGCAAGGAATATGGGTGGCCTCTAAAAGCTGGGATCAGTCCTCACCTGATTGCCACAGAAGGAACAGGGACCTCAGTTCTGCAGTCAGATGGAATTAAATTCTCTCAGCAACCTGAATGAACAAGGAAATGGATTCTACCCTAGAGCCTACAGAAAGAGAGATCACCATGTGACACCTTGATTTTGGCTTGGGTGAGAACTATATCAGAAATCACAGAAAAGAATCTTTGTAATCTAGGGATTAGACAAAGGTTTTCCAGTGTGACCACAAAAACCCATAAAAAATAAAAAATGATAAATTGAACTTTATCAAAATTGTTTGCTCTTCAAAAAACAACATAAAATAAGACATAAAAAGCTAGAGAGGGACTGAAAGAAAATATTTTGAAATGTATATCTGGTGATGGAATTATATTCCAAAATCTATAAAGAACTTTTTTTAAAAAAGAAAGATTTAATTTTTTAAAAGACACATTTATTTATTTATTTATTTATTTATTTATTTATTTATTATTATTTTTTAGAGAGCATAAGCAGGAAGAACAGAGGGAGAGGGAGAGAGAATCCAAGGAGACTCCCAGCTAAGCACAGAGCCCCAACATAGGGCTCGATCTCACGACCCTGAGATCACAACTTGAGCCAAAACCAAGATTTGGGTGCTCAACCAGATGCTCAATTGAGTATGCCACCCAGGCACCCTAAGACACGTTTTTTATAAAAACAATTCTAGGTTTACCATAAAAATTGAGAGGAAGGTACAGAGATTTCCCATATACTCCTGCCCCCACTCCTGCTCCCACACATGCATAGCTTCTCCTATTACTGGTATCATTCACCAGAATTTAAAAAAAATATATTATTATTATTATTTGTTTGGGGTTTTTGTTTTGTTTTGTTTTACCAAGAATGAACCTACAATGACACATCATAATCACCCAAAGTCCATAGGTTACCATAGGGTTTCTTCCTGATGTGGCACATTCTGTGGGTTTGGACAAACGTATGATGTCATATATCCACTATTATGATATCGTACAGAGTATGTCACTGTCCTAAAAATCCTCTTTTCTCCACCTACTCATTTATCTCCCCTCACCTCCACCCTCCAAAAACTGATCTGTTTATTGACTGTGATTTTACCTTTTCCAGAATGTCATAGTCAGAATCACATGGTAGATGATTTTTTTCAGATGGGTTTCTTTCACTTAGTAATATGTATTTATGGTTCCTGTGTGTCTTTTCACAGATTGAAAGCTCATTTCTTCTTAGAGCTGAGCAACACTCCCTTATCTGGATGTGCCACAGTTTATTCATTCATTCACTTCCTGAAGGACATCTTGATGGCAATAATGTAAAAAACTACTAAAATATTCATGTGTGGGTTTTTGTGAAGATATAAGTTTTCAATTCATTTGTGTAAAAAAACAGAATGAACTACGTATTGATACAGCAACATAAATGAATATCAAAAACATGCTCTAAGTGAAAGAATCTAGCCACAAGAGACTACAGACTGTATTATTTCATTTATTCTGAAATCCTAGGAAAAACAAAACTGTAGAGACAGAAAGTAGATCTGTGGTTCCCTGACGCTGGAGGTGGACATGGGAACCAACTGTAAATGAGCACAAGGCAATTTATAGTGATTGAAAGTGTTTTAAAACTGTGTTGTGGTGATAGTTGCATACTGTATAAATATTCTAAAATCGAACTGTGCACTTAAAATCGGTGATTTTTATGGTATTAAATTAACTCAATAGAGCTGTTAAAAATTATTAAGCTATCCTCAAAACAAGATTTGGAAGATTATTTTCTGTTATAGTGGGAAACACGTATATCTGTTTAATGAAAAGAGAGACATTGTAGGCAAAAACATCCATCTGGAGAGAAGACTAGCAGGCTCCTACCTATAGGATTTCAGAGTGGTTTTCAGACTTCGTAAATTTGCTGTGATGGAACATCTGGCCAAGAAACCTGATTTTATCAACACAATGAGAAATACCATTGTCACATGGGCCACAATATTAGTGTACATATAACTGGTTAATTTACCATTGTAGACAGGACTACACAGCAGGCGAAATGACAATTCACTTATAAATCATCATGAAAATACATGAGATATTTTGGGAAAAAAGCAGAGACAGTAATTTCAGCTTAAATGAATGGCTCATAAGCTATACCATAATCAGAATATTGCATGATAAACACAGACTCAGAACTTGTACAGTTAATTAGATAAAGTTGATACTTAACTGGTATCAGGATACAATAGCTTGTTCACTCTATTTCACAACAGGATGGCCTTTTCCATGGCCAACCAGCCCCCTCCGATGATATAGATATAAATAGAGAAATAGATATAGGGATACTTAAAAACGTTTGCTTGATTGATTCCTTTCAACCCAGCAATTATTCAGCCTACTTAGGTGGATTTGCATTTTTCAGCACTGAAAATTAATTTGATAATCATAATGGTTTATAGTCAGAGGGAGAATTTATTGCTTTTTATATGAGTTATATTTTACTATGTAATCAAATCTAGTACCTTAAAACACCAGACATTTATTATCTCAGTGTTTGTAAATTAGGAATCCAGGGCCTGGGTGACTCTGACTTAGAGCCCCTTGCAAGGCTGCACTCAAATCATCTCAAGGTCCTACTGAGGGAGTATTCACTTCCTTGCTCACTCAGGTGTGGCTCTTGGCAGGTCTCAAGTTCTCGTTGGCTATTGGCCAGGTACCTGCCACATGGGCCTCTCCAGAAGGCAGCTCACAATATGGTATCTGGCTTTCTTCAGACCAAGTATGCAAAAGAACAAGAGAGATATCCAAGTAGAAGTTGTTTTGTTACGCATCCCAGAAGTAAATCCTTTTGCCTCTGCAACACTGTATTCTATAGAAATGAGTCACTAAATCCTACTAATGGGGAGAGGATTACATGAGTGTCTCCTGTAAGGAGAATGGGAATCATCAGGGCTCATCTTAGAGGATGATGACCACATTTGTGTTTATATGTTTTGGGAACAGCCTCACTCTAGCTGCTGACATCTTTCGAAATTTCATCAATGGTGAAAATACAAAGTTATTACAAAGAAAGAGTAAAATGTATGTGTAAGATTCTTTTTGCTAACAGCTGAAGAGCAAAATCTTTTTCATTAAAAATTACACAATATAATGATAAGAAAAGATAGAGGAGATATATTTTATTTAGTGGGGGGGATGAGAGGTACAGGGTTATGTAAATAGCATAAGCATCACATTCCCATGGATAGTATTACTATCTGTTTTTTATTTAGCATTAGTCTGTTGGAACATAAGGAAACTAAAAATAAGCAACTATAGAAGAGACATCGTTTTTGTCTCTCTTTTCTATTGTCTTTTTATTCCTTTATTCTTTCTTGTTCTAAAACTCACACCCACTTTGGATTAGTTAATAAGCCGAACATGCATTTTCCCCCATTAAGCTGTTCCAAAACTTCCCAGATCCAGGGTCATGGTCAAACACTAAGAATGAAATTTTGTTCAAATATAAAAATGAAACACGAATTTTAAAAAATCTCAATACTTAGAATATGGTGGAGGGTTGGTGGTGGTGCATGTGTTTGCCTTAATTTAGGAAACCATTGATAAGTCTTGAGTAAACGATCTTTTTTCCCCTTCATAGTTTGTTTTTAATGATTTTTTTTACTATTATTTTGCTTTACCATTTAATATGAGTGTAATTAAAATATGATAATTAGAAAGAAAATAAATGAATGTTCTCCCTTGGTTAACTTCAGGAAGCTTAGCTTTATATCCAGTATTTAGTACTATGCCTGATCAGTACACAGTATTCAAAGCTGAGGTTACTTCTTACATAATATTTAGCTTAGTGGCTAAGAAGAAAGAATAGGATATTTATTCTTGAAAGTAAAAATTAAACACACACATTTTTTATTCAAGATTTCCTTTTTGAACACTAAAGCAAATCAACAACTTTTTCTAAAATCTCATAGCCGATGTTGATTAAAATTGCTGACACCATGAGAGACTATTCCATTGGTCTTGATATTTATGTATAATTCAGGAATTGTATACCTGTAAGTCATGGAAATCCAATTCAAATGAGCACAGGAAACTTTGAGATTTTATTGGAAGACTTCTATACTGCTGAAGAGGGAATTAAAAAAATGAAACTATGTATGTCTGGAACCCTGTCAAGGAATCCTGTCAAGACTCTTTCTGTCTTATCTCTCCTCTGTAGATTTTTCTATGTACGGCATATGAGAGAGTTAGTCTTTAAAGATCCACAATTTAGATCTCTGCCCCCAAAATGAAAAAATCTCAGAGATATTATCTTAAAGCTCAGATTTGGTTAAGTGCTCCACCCTGGATCAGTCACTTGTGTCCAGAGGATCAGGATCCTGTAACAGGCCTTACTTAGGCCTGGTGTTTCTCTTGGACCAGTCAGCTACAACCTAGCAGGCAGTGTAATACATGAGCATTATGAAAGTTATAAATCAATGTCTTCTGGACTTTAAGCCTAATATATTTTGTTTATTTTTAGACATTTTATATGGAATTCTATTGAAAGTCTAATAAACATTCTCAGTTCTCGATACTTGCACTGTAATATAAGAGAGTAGAAGAAGGAAAAAAGGAAGGAAAGAATGCTAGTAAGTAAAAAACAAAAACAAAAAAACATTTTCATCTCTTAACCGCTCGCTCATGTTCTTGAAGACAGCCTGCTATTTGTTGAGTATGTTGTGCAAATTAAATCCAGTCCAACCTGTAAGTATAATATTTCATTACTGTGTTGGGAGGTGGGGAGTACACATAAGTTGGATACCAATGCTAGAGTGATTTTATTTTATTTTTTTAAAGGTGGGGCAAAGGGAGAGGGAGAGAGAATCTCGGGCAGCCTCCATGCCCGGTGATTGAGCTTGTTGTGGGGTTCGATCTCACAAGCCTGAGATCATGACCTGAGCCAAAATCAAGAGTCAGATGCTTAACTGACTGAGCTACCCAGGCACCAGATACCAATATTAGGGATTTTATACAAACAGTTTAAATTTCCCAAATCAGTACTAATTTTTCTCAATTGAACATTCTTTTCTTTCCCAAGGATAGTCTTTGGAAAGATGAAATACACTCTAGTAAATTTTTTTAGTTTTTTAGCAAGTTCTTTACAGATGTCATGCTTGAAATGAATTAATCAGGATTCAGTGGACTTTTAGCCAGTCTTTATATTTTGGCTCCAAAGGGCAAAAATTAAGTTGACTTTTACAAACTTGTTTTAAAAATATGGCATCATTCATCTCCTAGCTCATTAGCCTACACTCACTGACGTATAAGAAATCATATTGCTTTCATCATTATGCATTGCAATCTTAACAAAACTGTGCGGTCTCGGGGCACCTGGGTGGCTCAGTGGGTTGAAGCCTCTGCTTTCAGCTCAGGTCATAATCCCAGGGCCTTGGGATTGAGCC
>ML112114.1:37835-100900 GCA_003697995.1 Taxidea taxus jeffersonii
CCTTAAAACTGTGCAGTCTCTATATATTATTTATATATGTATCATCACCTGTGATGTCAGAAGAGCCCATTGATAAAAAGCTGTTTTGTTTTTTCTTTGTTAAAATTCATGATATTTTGGGAAGAAGATGAGCATTGGAGACTGACTTTGAATCCAGCTGACGTCGTATTATATTAGCCAATGCGAACGTGGACATGATTCTGACTGTCTTTGAGTCTCAAATTATCATATACTCAGTTGCATCGTTGGGAAGGTTAAGTGCTATTGCATGAAGAAGGCAGCTTTGTGGACCATAATGAGGCTCAGCAAATGTGATTTCCCTTCCGTATCCTAAATGACTCTGGTTTCCACAGCTTTACTACATTGCACTTTACAAAGTATTTTCCTAGAATCTGTGCTTTGCATCTCACAACTTCTTTATGTGGTAAGAAAAGAGAGCTGTTCTCTTCATTTTGTTTCCTTTTGTTTCTCAAATTGAAAAACAAAGTCGAAAATAGTAAGATATTAAGTATACTTCTGGAAAGTTTATTAAAAGGCATCTGAACTAGGCTTGGTGCAGTCATCCTATTGAATCAGTCCTTAGGTCCTTCTGTGCAGACAACAGTGGGATCAAAAACAATTTAAGGAGAATCACAGGACAATGAAGAGGGGAGGGTCAAATTAGGTATGATTAAATTGAACTAAATTTGGATGTGCTCTAGATATTCTTCAGGGATAGGGAAGAACAGTATAGTAGTTAGAGAATAAAGTAAAGAGATTTATATTTGTAGCTCAAGGGAAGTTCAGACTTCTCAATAAAGCAGTTATAATTACTAGATTCAAATATATGTTAAAACACATGCTTACCCTCTGTTGTCACCATTTTTTTCTCCTAAGAAATAAAGGTAATGCTGACATAATAGTGAAGAAAGCCACATTTATCTGGAGAACAAGGATTGATGTTCACCTCTGTGTCTTTTTGTAGCTCTTGTACTTCTTCAGTATTTATGCAACACTTGTCATGGTTAGGACACTCTTCCTAGTGTTGGGGTTTCTGCAACCAACAAGACAACAAGGTTTTTTTTTTTTTTTTTTATTTAAGCATTTTTAAAAAATTTAAACATATAATGTAACCCCACCACCCTCTCCCAACCCCCCTCCCCCCTACCCCCCTCAGTTTGTTTTATGACATTAAGAGTCTCTTTTGGGACAAACAAGTTTTATGCCTGTATTAGGGAATTTATATTCAAATTTGGGGAGATATTCAGTAAACAATGAGATTCAGAAATAAAGGAATTTCAGGTCGGAGTAAGTGCTGTGAAGAGTGCAAATTAAGTGTATTAGCTTCCTTTTTCTATTAGTGGCTTAAGGCTTCACACATTTATTTTAAGTTCAGGAGGTCAGAAGTCTAAAATCGAAGTGTTGGCAGGGCTGTTATTTCTGGAGGCTTCAGGGGAGTATCCATTCCCTTGCCTCATTGGGCTTCTGGAAACCCCTGCACATTCCTTGGCTCATGCTCCCTCCCTTACAACTCTCTAGTCTCTCATCTCCATCATCTCTTCCACTAATGATTTTGAACTTCTTGCCTCCTTTTTATAAGACCATTGTGATTATATTTGGGGTCAAATTAGATAATCCAAAATAATCTCCTATGTCAAAATCCTTAGGTGAATCTCTTTTGCAGAGTCCCTTTTGCCATCTAAAGTAACATCACAGGTTCTTGGGATTAGGTCATGCACATTTTGGGTTGAGGCCAACCCACATTTGGGTTGGGGTTCAACCTACTAGGTGAAGTTACTTGAGAGAATGATTTAGAATGAGAATGATCTACCCTCCAGATAGGAGTGATGTATCTGAAATGGTACCAGTTGAACTGAGGTTTAAATGATGAAAGAATACATGTTTAAAGCTTTTGTGTGTGGTAAACTACTCAATGTGAAAAAATACCTTCCTTGCACTTGGCCACCATTTTCTTAGTAGAATCAAATTGATCAGATTGGTCTATCACCAAGATAGAACCTCGGTGGCTCCTTCAGTGGATTAGGCATCTGCTTTTGGTTCAAGTCATGGTCCTAGGATGGAGCCCCTCATCGGGCTCCCTGCTCAAGGGAGAGCCTGCTTCTCCCTCTCCCTTGGACCCTTCCCCCATTTCCGTTCTCTAGCTCCCTTTCATATGAATACATTTTTAAAAATCTTTATTAAAAAAAGATGGATCAAATTGTTGTGTAATATGTTGTGGTTATAATTTCCTCATCATCAGGAACTGGTGTTGAGGGTCCTCAAGAGTGGGAGAGAGACACAAATCGGGGGCCCTAATAGTTGTACTGGTGAGTGAAAGTCTCATCAGTTATATGGGTTTAGGAATTCACATTGTAGTGGCTTTCTCTGAAAAGAATTATTGGTCCATATGAGAAGATAGAGTCTACCGATTTCTCCTGACTACAACATTAAATCTATGTCTCAGTCATGAATGTACAATAATACTCTTCTGTTTGCCCTTGAAATCTTTCCACAGTAAAATATTTACACTAAATCTCAGCAACTAATGATATCTCTGAAGCCGCTAGACAGGAACTGTTCACGGGGCAGAGAACAATATGTTGAACTTTATACAGAGAAAGTATTGATTTAGAGATATTTTTAAAAATTTCATTGAAAGGCAAGATGTAATATATTGACTTATTTTCCCTGAAACACCAGAATACACAATGCTATATACATAGCAAAGTATGTTTATGTTCCCAATCTAGGGAGCTGGAAATTTTCCATTGGAAGTATCATAAGAAACTTGGTAATACCTTTTTATTTCTGGATTTAACACCATATACACAATGAATACCAGACACATTGAATAACCTGAACCCTGACTTCGTCTTTGTACTGATCTTGCTTCCCTGAGTACAGCATACCTCAGCTTTGAAGTCGCAGGACCCAGAATTGCACTGGTGAATAGGAAGTGATCCATACAATTTTTGGGGGGAGAAAATTTGGATTAAAGTTTCTTATATATGTAACTTTCAAACCGGAAGAGGAATGGTGCATTCCCTCCCCTTAGTGGTTAGTCTGCCTAAAAATAAATCTTTGGGGAAGAGAGAATATATTTTTTGTTGTTATCCCATAAGATAAAACACAAGGAGAGTAGTCAAACTGTTTTTCTCACTTAGGTTTATTTTCCAGCTTTAAAACTCTGGGATGTTGTGAGTCTGTGTTTTCATATCTAGATGTGCATGAGGACGAGATGTGTTATCACCAAGACAGAGACTTGTGTGATGGGTATGGCCACACTGAGAGCTACGCAGCAGTTTCATTAGCACTGAAAAGGGCGATAACACATATATAAGGAGATTTTTCCTACGCCTAAACCCTGGCTTACTTTCTAAGTGTTATTCCGATAGAAGACCCAATTTGTGATGGGAGATCTAAGTGGAGTGATTTCTTAAAACCCCTTAGGACACTGGAATATCCTAAATATCCCTGGAGAATTTCTAGATATATGAACAAACACAAAGCTATATCAGATTTTTTTTTCTCATATTGATTTAATCTGTCAGTTTTGCTCTCTCACTCACTCTTTAGTATCATTTTCCCTTGCAGGGAAAAGTAGGATGGGATGTTTGATTATCTCCACACTTATCAAACACACAGTTATTTGAGTGTATTTCTTTTTCCCCAAAATGGCTTAGGAAGTGTAGGGTTTTACAACCTATGAGTAAAAGAATTTAGCACTGTAAGCAAATGAAACTCTCCCCAGAGTGTCCTCTCTTGAGTGTGCTTTGCTATGTAACTGCATTCCCCTGACGTTTGCTTTACACTTCTTTCTGGTATTCTTTTCTTCAAACTAGTGTATGAATTATCAGACCATTTTTGGAAAGCTCAGCAAGAGCTAGTCTGTCCTAAAGATCCCTCCCCAAAATTTCTTCTTTAATCAATCTTCCTGAAAAGAGGAAAAAAAATAAGAATAATATCATGTATGGTGACTAAAATACCACAATAAAAATTTTAAAAATAGTAATTAAAAAAAGAATAATACCAAGTGCACCCAAATATATATATATATTAATTAAATTATCTGATATATATTTTTTACCCTCAGTTTACTCTCTCCCTTATGCCCTTTCAAAGGCTTCCAGTGAATTCTCATTTCACTTAACAAAATTGCAACTCTGCCATGATCTAATGTCTGCCTTTCTTTTCTGTTTTCTCTTAATTCCACTCTTTTCTGTGTACCCTATGCTTTAGCCATGGAGATATCATTTCAGTTTTCCAAACATACCATGTTCTTTGCTGCCTCATGAATTTACACATGGCGAGATCTCCTTCCCAGGTTTGGTACGTATCTGGCTTCCTTTTATCTTTCAGGGCTTTTCTAAGGAAGTGCATTCTCAGAGAGACCTTCCTCTCTTAGGAACGTTACATGAGTGGCTCCCCTCTGTTATCCTCTAAATGTATTGTATGGCATATGTACACTATATAGCACTGAGAGAATTTCAGTTCTGTGTATATGTATTGGTTAAGTCAATTGCAGCCTTTCTCTCTAGATTATATGTCCCACAAGGTCAGGGACCCTGTCACTTTGCTCTCTAGTACATACCCAGTGCTTAGTAGTATGGCTGGCAAAGAGTTAATTGCTAAGGCATAGATGGATGTATTAGTAAGTAAAAAAACAGTAATTTTTTTTTCTTTTTCTTTACTCTATATTGTCATCCCTTTCAAACTGTGAACTTTTTGGTCTATTGGGAACAAAAGGGCAACAGGATGTGAGGGGATAGGAGGTGACTCGTAATTTAAAGTTGCATCCCTCAGCTACTCAAAGAACCACATATTAACAAGGTCCTATTTATTTATTTGTTTTGCTCTTTCTATTGAAGTTCTGGTATTGATCAAAGAGAATGTTGTTTTAATAGCTAAGGAGCAGGCATCCAAGGGAGAGACAAGAATTAAGTATGTGAGGTCACCCAAATCAGTTGACAGTGTATATAGATCACCCATACTTTATGGGTTAAGCCAAATACAGAAAGAGAAATGGCAGAATGCTTATGGTTTTCTAGTTTTCAAAAGCGAGGTGAGCCAGGAATACCCTTGAAACTTGACAGAATGGAGAAGGGCATTCAGCTAAATGTGAATTATGTTTCACTCTTGGTTGGCATAGATGTCAGACACCTCTCTCTCCTGTTTTTAATAGCATTATAATACAATATTCCACATATAAATGTGGTAAACAGTAACTAGAGGTCATTGGTACTATAGTTAACTTATTTTGGGGGGAAGAAGTTTATAGAATAAATTTAGAAAGAATTTGGGTTACAATGAGTGTAGTAATATGTAAATTTTGAGTTATGTATAAAAATGTTATCCTGAGCCTGCTGCTGTTGGATACTTTCCCTGCATAGTGCTGACCTGTCGATTTTTCTCTTGACTTTAGTCACGTTGTTGTTGTTAAAAGTCATGTATTTGCACATCGGTGTTATCGGCCTGCTCTACTTCTCGGCAGCACTACCTAAAAGGAGTCATAGAAGGAAAAAGACAAAAGTTCCCTCTCATAGTAGGGAATAGTCTCATAAAGAGAGAAGCCGTTTCCTTTGCTCCATATTTATTCAGGGGATGCTGGTTTGAGGACATGGAGAGAGCATCCATCTTGCAACCAAGATGTAATCAACCTGAGGAAGAAACTGGAATATGACATTGCAATTGGTAAAAAGAGTTTAGGTCCTTATATAATCACTGAATGAATCTTGGAGCCAGACATAATTTTAGTGATCAATTAATATTCTTAGGATTTACACCATAGTTAGTTGGACTTACTATTATTTGTAGCTAAAAGCATCTCTTACAAATGTATAGCTCTTATTATCAACCAGGATTCCAGACCTACTTAAGGCAAGGTCAGAGGATATCATATCTAAGAGATTCAAAATTTACTCAGAGGTAAAAACTAGGAACACAGATGATGCCATGTAATTCTCATGATTAGTGATATGACAGAATCCCAGATATAAATACATATTCTAGTGGGATAACAAAAGGTGTTGGTTGTATTTATTAAGTGGGGCATTACTTCTGAACAATTTAAAAAAATAAAAAGTTGCAAGACAGCAAATTAAAGAAATCAATGAAAATAAGATGTAATTCTGTAATATACAGTGTAATTTTGTTTTAAAAGCTGAAAAAAGAACAATAAATTAAATAGATGCAAATGTTCAACAAAATAGGCTTTAGAGGATTATTCCTGTATGATAATAAAATGTAGGTAAAGAAAATATTACAATGAGAAGCAATCTCATTCAATGATAGGCATAAAGTCTTTCGTTCTCCAGATTACCAGGTGTGAAAATATCTTATTTAGTAATACCATTTTCTTCCAATTCTCCATTATGTAAAAGGTTAGTTATTCTCAGAAAGTCAAGCAGTAATGCAGAAAATTGCTCCGTTTGAATGATTGTTTTTTAGCGTCTAAAGTCATCTGTAGTTCAACACGAGAGAAATGTATGATGATAGGCTATATGAAGTTCATTTTTATTCTGTTATAATAGTGATGTTGGTGTTTTAACACGCCAGTGCATTTCCAGCTAAATAATGTAATGTTTAGATTACATTCAATAAGTCACTTAGAAATATTTAAGGAGCAGTCATGTAGCTTTCAGTTTTTTCTTGTTTACAGATGTTTTTGCTACTCCATAACAGGATTGTCCAAGGAGAACTATGCCGGAATATAAAGAGATTTTCAGTACAGAGAACTCATAGATCACGAACCGTATTTCACCGTATTATAGTCAGGTTGGGCATATCCTAGGGATTTTTGGATTAAAGGAGCCTGTGAAGTCGTTAGTTGAAAGAGCATGGATTACAACTCATTTGGCAGAGACCCTTCATACACCTCATAATGGCAAAAGATAGTTAGGGCCAAGCTCTTCCACTATAACTAGTATTTTTCCATTATCTTAAAATATCTACTTTGAATTATTTTAATTACAGTGAAATATATAATAATTTGGAAACCTAAAATTAGTGTCACTTCTAATGCTAGGAACATATTAAACACAAGGCCTGCTTGGGCATCTATATTTAAACTGAAATATTCAAGTTAATTCCTTTCTCTATGGAAAAAAAAAAGATAAAAATGTGAAATGCAAAGGAATAGAGAGTTGAAGAAGTGTTAGGAAATGAGAAGTAAGAAGAGAAAGACAAAATTGTATATGATGTTGGAAAGCAAAACTTAATATATTTATTACTTTTTTTCATTCTAGCACATTAATTTAGTGTTCATGAGCTTTTGGATACTGTTCAAATTCTAAACATGACCCAATTTTATGCCTCTGGAACTTTGATCAAATCTATGATACCCGCAATAACTACAGTGATGCATTTCAGTGCTGCAATTAAAAAAAAATAAATGTTCTTACATGAGTTCACAGATTTAAAAAGTTAAGTATATGTATTCCAGATAATAGATAATAAATGTGTCTTGTGACTTGAGAGCTACCATTAACTGATAATAGGGCTAATTACTAGGTGATAAAAATTCCTGAGATCTGAGCTTCACTGCACGTTTTTAAGATGGTGGGACTAAGCCTAAGGACAAGCATACTAGTGAGAGGCTAATACTAAATAAACAAATAAATCATTTAATGTGATGTATGTTTATAAGTACTGTGAAGCACGGAAGGGGGACCAAGAGTGCTGGGATGAGGAGGTTACTATTTTAAAAAGGTAGAGATTAAGATAACATTTGATAAAGGACTAAAGAGGGTGAGAGGAGGAGTTATATAGGTATCTTGGGAAGACAATTCCTTCTTTTTTTTGTTCCTTTCTTTGTTTATTTGATTCTTTCTTTGATTCTTTCTTTCTTTCCTTCCTTCGAGAGAGAGGGAGAGAGAGCAGGTGTGAGTGGGAGTGGGGAGGTGCGGCAGTGGGTGGGGAGAAAATATTAAATAGGCTCTATACTCAGCACAGATCCTGACTCAGGACAGTCTCGCAATTCTGAGGTCATGACCTGAGTCAGAGTCAAGAGCAGGTCGCTTAACTGAGTGAGCCACACAGGCGCCCCTTGAGAAGATGATCCTAACCTCAAGGAACAGCAAGGGCAAAGGCCCTGGGGTGACTGCTTGTCTAACTTGTTGGAAGAATAGCAAGGAGCTCAATGTGACTAATGAGGACTAAGTAAAGGAGAACAGCTGTAGACAGAATAATAGAGAATCATCTGCAATGTTGAGGATCTTTTCTTTTATTGAGTGAGAATAGCAGTTATCAGAGAATTCTGAGTAGAAGACTACACAATTTGACTTAAATTTTAAGAGAATACCTGTGTGTTCCAGGTTGATGGAAGCAGGAAGACCATGGAGGAGGCTTTTACCATAATAAAAATGAGAAACGATGGTGGTTTAGATCACAGTGGTAGCAATGGGGATAGTTACAGATGATCAGATTCCAGTTATATATTGAAGGTTTAACTGGCAGGGTTTGCTGATAATTTAATTTATGGTTTGAAAGAAAGAGCAAAGTCAAGGATGACTTGAATAATTTTGACTTGCATGACAGAAAGGTTGGAAGTGTCACAGATAGCATAACTATCTTTTTATCTGTCCATGTTTGGTCATGTGCAAGCAAACTGAGAATGGGGAGTGCTAGATGTAACTGGGATTGACTTTGCTCTGTGAGTACAGTAAGGCAAGAGAGATACTAAGGAGTCGGGAATATAGGGAAAAAAGTTATCATTAGGATGGACCAAATGATTTAATCTGGATAAGTGAAATGTGAGGTTCTAATGGGGTGGGTGTGGATGACATCAGGTAGAGATTACATCATAGATAAGAAGAGGTCAGGAGATGTGAGAATAGGTTATGGGCAAGATCATGGAAATCACCAAAAATTGTGAGTTAGTGCTGGAGAAAGTGACAGGAAACCAGGAACTGAATTCTCCCAGGAAAGAAAATTAGGTAGACAGTTGGTAGATGAAAAATATGATGAGGGGTCATGAGTGGTATCTGATAACATGACACTTAGAAGAGGAGATTTTAGGGAAAATGGAAGGAAATGGATTAAAGGTGGCAAAAAAGGAAAAAAGAAAACTGTTGTTTCACAAGCTGTGGTAGAGAAACCAGCCTCCTTAATAATGTTCTAAGAAAAGCATCACCCTCAGGAGCAGACAGGACTTCATTTGAGTATGAGGGTGATGGGAGGGGCACCTGGATGGCTCATTCATTGAGCATCTGACTCTTTGATTTTGACTCAAGTCATGAGAACCTGGGATTGAGCCCCAGGTGGAGCCCCACATGAGCTCTGTGTGGAGCCCCTGGAGAGCCCCCGTCCAGGAATAGTCAGGACTCTGCCAGAGTCTGCCTGTCCCTCTCCCTCTGCTCCTCACACAAGCCTGTGCATGCTCTCTCTCCAATAAATAAATTAAGTCTTTTTTTTTTAATAGGAAGATGATGAGAATATTCAGGGAAGAATGTGTGTGGGCAAAGAACTTTTCTGATAACTGAACTAGAATTCTAGAAGATTCAGTGATTTTAGGAACTGGACAGTGGTGGGTGACAGAATCATTTGGAAATGTACAGGACTGCTAAAGATTTTTGTTGGGGTTGAGGGATGACCTTGGATCCTGGGCTTCTTGTGATGACTGAGCAATCCTCACAGTTCTGTGAATACTGAGATTAAATCTCGGTTATCATAGAGCCAGGCAAAGCGAGGGCTGCTGGTAATCTGAAATAAAAGAAATAGGAGATTAATCCCGTCCCAGTGGGCGGATAAAACCTGCAGGCTAAGTCTCAGGTTGGAAGTCAGGCTGGTGGATGCCTGGAAATAGCTGAGTGCTGTTTGCAGGGCACCAGGAATATAGGTCCCAGCAATGATTCTGAATATTTCTGCACATTCCAAACAGTTGGGAGATTTAAAAAATCCCAATGCCCGAGTCACGCTCCCAGGCATCAGTATTTTTTTTCAACATTCCACAGTGATTCCGGTGAGCAGCCAAGTTTGAGAGCCATTGTGCCACAGTATCTCTTAATCCTAGGGTATTCAAATCATTGAAAGCATCTGTCATGTCATCATTGCCGATTCTCTCTTCTTCACTTGTTATCTGTTCAAACTGTGACAGGGCCTCATTTTTCAGTGGCTTAGTTTGCTATATAAATAGTTACAAAAACTCACATTCATCAATTACATGGAATTCTATATCTGTGGAAGATTTGTAATGTCACATTGCACTCCTTTTGTATTTTAGTTGCTTATTATTTTTCTGTTGCACTTTATTGTCTTATTTGAGGCCATAATTACCCAACAAGGATGTTGACCTCAAGAATGGAAATCGATGCAAGATATTTTCATTTTGTAATTTCTTTGCTTCCCTATCTAAAATCCTGTGTGTGAAGATTTGTAAAAGGAAAGTATTTTTCTCTGATTTATTTTATTTGTTTCACAATACTTATAATTTATTTAAGCAGTTAGTATCATTGAACATTTAATACTTTTCTTTGTTATCATAAATCAGACATTAATAGATTCAATAATGCATAGTCTTATATGTTTTCAAAGTAAAAAAAAAAAAAAATTGCACAGCACAAAGTTACAGCGGCGAGGCAGGCTTTATTTCCAGCTATCACAATAGTGGAGAGAGAAGAGAACGGAATTCAACTCCAAGAAACAAAGAGCTGGAGTGAAAGGGAGACCATAGGACAACTGTGTTTACACCTGTTGGTTTTATTCAAAGGCAAAGTAAACTATCTCTTATCTTTGTGACAGGACGTAATTTTATAATTTGTAGCAAGGCACCAGCAGAAGTTAGACTCCTATCCTCCCACAGAAACTGGAAGACAGGGGGCACTATCTCCCCCTCCTGTTTACCTTTCAAAGAGATGGCTCCCAGGTCCTTGAGAAAGACCTTCCTGGGTTGTAAAGCTGGCAAAAGGCTTTTAAAATTCAGATTTCAAAGGACAAAGAGAAAATTTACAATTGCAAGTTTTCTAAAGATCTAAGAAAAGCGCCTAGAGTCAGAAAGAAGTCTGTCTAAGGTTTAGTCAGCTGAGAGAAGGTTAAGGTTATTTTGATCAACGTACATCTCCTATTAGCTCTCAAGGAAGAGTTGTGAATTGCTAGATGAGTTTAAGAATGCTTTTAAAACATTTGATTCATATTGGGAAATCGCCATCAGAATTATTTTCTAAATTTATATGCTCATTAGCACAGTATGAGGGTTTCCATTTTCCTATGTGTGTGTCAACATGGGTTTGTTAAAAGAGACTATTTGGAGCTTTGATTTCTGTTTTGACCAATTTGTAAGAGAAAAATGAAATATCACACTTTCAATTACCCATGAGATTGAACTTCAAGATATATTTATTGTCCATTTGCAATTCCGTGTTGGGAATTGCCATTTCACGAAGCCTTTTATTTTTGTTTTATTGAGTTTGTATTTGTATTATTTTTAAGAGAAAATCACAGTGTTATCTTGCCTAATGGTTCATAAATAGGAGAAAAATCAGTACAATGTACCAAGAGCTAACTACAAATCTAGGTATTTGTTTTTCCCTGTGCATTTCAAACCTCAGTTTCCAGTGGGTTCCTCAGTTATGAATAAGATCAACTGCAGGAAGAGAATATGTCTGTTTTCAAGGAACTTTTCTTCATGCTGGCTTTAGGCAAAAGGAACTTACTATGTTTTAGCTTCAAGAAAATATTAAACACTGACAGTTTTGTTGACTGGAAGACAATCAGTGCTTATTGGAGGGAGGGAAGACAGGGTAAATATTTTACAGGAACATTCAGTGACCATTAAAACCATGACTAAGAAAGACAGACCTTCCCTCTGTAGCTGCCCACCCGGCCTCTCCCCCAGCAGCAACCTCCCCCACCTCAACCTACCATGTTATGGATCATACACTCCAACTCGTTATATTAAATATGGACCCATCATCACCTCTTTTTTTAATCAAAGATTTTGTTTATTTATTTATTTATTTGTCGGGGGGGGGTGGGCACAAGCAGGGCGAATGGGAGAGGGAGACGTGGGGTCCCTGCTGAGCAAGGAGCCCGATGTGGAATTCAATCCCAGGACCTTGGGATCATAACTGAGCCGAAGGCAAACGCTTAACTGACTAAGCCACCCAGGTGTCCCATTTTTTTTTTTTTTCATCACCTCTTGTCTACCTATTTTCACCTCTTTAAGACTCACCCTCTTTACACATTCATTAAATTCTGATCTTCCAGGTCTCTTCCTCATCTTTCTGTATTACTTTTATCCTCCTGTCTCCTTTCAGATAATTAATTGATCACCTCTTCTAGAATAGACACTATTTGTTCAGGCTCAGATACTGAAAGGAAGCCCTACAAGCTCCTTCTAGAGGAAACAATCCTACAAGCGTGTAATTGCAATTCAGTGAGTTTAAACATAGGCTTCATTTAAAGGTAGAAAACATGAAATAAGGGAAGAGAGGGGGGGTCTAAAGTTTATTGATATCTTCTAACTGCCAACCACTCAGAGAAGTCCAGTCTTATTTAAATAAAGGTCACTATTCACTGAAAGATCTGTGTGAAACTGTTTTGTATTTAATTTGGTCTTCTCAGAATTTATCAGGGAGCCTGGCACATGGTAGGCATTAAAAAAATGTTTGCTGAGTTGAAATGTATAGAAGTTTGGGAAGCCACGGACATTTGAGCTGGTCTTAAAGGATATGTAGAATAAACATAGAATAAATATGTAGAATAAAAAATTTTATCTTTAGAATTTTTTTTAATATTTTATTTGTTTATTTGACAGAGAGAGAGATCAGAAGTAGTCAGAGAGGCAGGCAGAGAGAGAGAGAGGGGGAAGCAGGCTCCCCGCTGAGCAGAGAGCCTGATTCGGGGCTTGACCCCAGGGCCCTGAGATCATGACCCGAGCTAAAGGCAGAGGCTTTAACCCACTGAACCACCCAGGCGCCCCTATAATTCTTTAATATAGTATATAAGCTTTCATAATTTTATGGATATCCAAAATAACAGTTGAATTATATTTCTGTCTCTAATAAACATTAATTTTAAAAAAGGTTGACTTTCAATTGTTGCTAAAGAACTAAAGCAGACATTTTGTTGACTCGTTAAAAACTGCTGATTGATAATTATTAAAACTAGTAAAATGTTATATATATTAATAATGAAAATGTGCTTATTCTAAGTATCAATGATATCCCGTTTCAGGAGCACTTATCATTGAATGAAGAGGGCTTGTCTTTGTAAAAATGACAATTTTTGTTTCAATTCATAACCAATAAAATGACATTATATCCTTATAGAGTCTTGGTGAAGTTAATTAATAATAAATGATGCTTTCTCTAATCAGTTGTTGGTTAGATGAGGGAGAATATTATCTCAAATTTTCTGTGGTTCAACTCTGAGAAAGTAAATGAAATAAAATGGTAAATATATATGTAAACTGCATATATAAGATTTATATATATTCTATAATGTGTATATTAGGAATCTGTATTGACTATGTAGAATATATGTGTGTAAATATATATGTATATGTACATACAGATGTTGTTTTATCTACCCTAGGACCCTATGTTACAAAGTCACAAGTGCATACTATTCTATTTTCCACATATTGATGATTTAAAATTTGAGCTTCAGATTTTTATTGCTGACATGTGATTGTTAACAGAGAAAACTCAGTTTAAAAACCTGGCCTCGGGACGCCTGGGTGGCTCAGTTGGTTAAGCGGATGCCTTCTGCTCAGGTCATGATCCCAGTGTCCTGGGATCGAGTCCCACATCGGACTCCTTGCTCGGCAGGTAGCCTGCTTCTCCCTCTGCCTCTGCCTGCCTCTCTGTCTGCCTGTGCTCGCTTGCTCTCTCTCTAACAAATAAAATCTTTAAAAAAAAATAAAATAAAATAAAAAAATAAAAACCTGGCCTCACATTGCAGTGAACTAGCTCTTTGTTCTGTCTTCCTTCTCCACATCATGTTCCTATCTTTTGAACATTTCTTATGCTAATAAATTTCTTTTCAGAATGACTTCAAAATTCATTTTTATTTAATATGGTAATAAAAAAAGTAAAAAGAGGACTTGAAAGGAAACTACTTCTAGATTTAAAATGCAAAGCAGATAATTAACTATAAATACCAATAGGCTTACCAATAAGGAAAAATTTAAAAAGAAATAAAGGAAAGAGAAAAAATGAACAAATCCCAATTGGGAGTCTCTATTAATTAACATTTATAATTACAAAATCATATGTCACCTAAATGTCAGCTGCCTGGGGGTTCCCAAGTCCTCTGGTCTCCTGAGGTTATTCTTCCTTTAATGTGTTGTAAAATTTAGATAAGTTTCCATCCCAGTTATTATAGAAAAGTCAGGATTTCTTCCACATTACCTAAAGGAATACTTGGAATCTACATTTGTCCCAGTCACCTCTTGGCCTGTTTCACATTGCCACGGAATTTTCAGTCTTCTGATGTCTTTTGTACATTCTGTGTTGATGTAAACACAGGCATCCTTTTTCTTTGGTTCTCCAAATCAATCATGATCACAAAACACTTGGATTTAGCAGTTTTTCTTTTTTTAAAGATTTATTTTATTTTGAGAGAGAGAGTGTGCATGCGGGTGTGCACACACGCATGTGCACAAGAGGGGGAAGGGGAAGAGGGAGAGAATCCCAAGCAGACTCAGGGGTGTGTGTGGAGACCAACATGGGTCTGGATCCCATGACCCTGAGATCCTGACCTGAGCCAAAACCAAGAGTCAGACACTTGACTGACTGAGCCATGGAGGCAGACGTATCACAGTTTTTCTAAACCATTTCGGCTACTACAGTATAAAAAATAATAACAAATGTACTATTTGAATATTATTCTTAATGGTCTCACAGTCTTTTTCACTCATGGAATTTCTCACAAGCTGTCATTCTTCACCAGACACTAACGTTTTCATCCCCTTTTCTTCTGAGGTAATTGCTGAGATTCATGATCCCTGCCCTCCAAGTTGAAACCTTCCTATTTCCCCTTCTTGGGCTGCTTTGTTTCTTCACATTTTATTATATATGAATAATACATAACACTTCTCTGGTTTCAGAAAGCTCTTATGTTTATTTTTTACTTAAAACAGCCTATAATGATATTTTTCTGAGTAGTCCACCCACCCTGGAGAAGAATTATGTGCCTCTCCTAAGAAGCACATTGTATGTTCTCTCTCCTTGCATATGAAATTATGGAGTATTTTTCCCTCTCCATCTTTTAGAAGGAATATACTTATATATACACATGTATGTGTATATATATATTCTTTTATATTCTACTTTTTAAATTTATTTTGGTAACTTTTAAAAAAATTAGATACTTAGAAAATGTCATTGGTATTTAAGAAGGGTTTAAAAGTAATAAATTGACTATATAACTTTACTGTAAGTGGTGCCAAAGGAGATAAAAGTGAATTGTGATTAGATAACCAAGTATTGAACTAATGACTGAAGAGTGAGAGATGTAGAAGACAGGTACTTTTCTAAAAGTGGCAGGACTTGACAGTAAATTTTACATGTGAACTAGATGATGTTGTTCAGGAATGCTGGCTTATGGGTATCTTCAGTTTCATCTGAGGAGATCAAAACTATCCAGAGCTCAACTGACTTTTAAACTCTTGGATGGGCAGAGAAAACACTGATCTCTATTAAAAGCTTGACTGAAAAATTAGTAGTTCTGAAGAATATGATGCCAATCTTCTAAAAGCTTCTCCTGTATTTTTCAAATCCTTTTGTCAAAAGCTGACTGCTGTGGGAAGCAAGGAGGACCACCAAAATGAGAACAAAAAGAGAGCCCTTTAGTCAAAGCTTGTTATAACAATGGAGTCAGCCACCATCTCTTGTGTTTGGCAGTGACTCAAAGGCAGGCAGGAGTAATAAAAAATCCAGGAAGGTGTCAGTTTTACTCTGGAAGTTGTTGGTATGGGAGGCTAGAGATAGGCTATCTAGAATGGGGGAGGAGGGACTTCTTTTGTGACTGAATCGAGAGCATATTTGACTTTCTTTAACTGGTCCTGAGTTAAAAGCAGGGCCAAAAAGCAGGGGAGTTGGCAGTCATGGACCAAGTAAGTCTTGCCCTTTTTGAGCTGTTGCTAAAGAAGTTGGGGTCAGTTCTGTTGTCATACATGGTCTCTGACTCCTCAAACATTACCAGCGGAACCTGCTGATGAGACAAAGCTGAACTGATTGCTTATTTGGCTAAGGGAGAATGCCGCCTCACAAAGCTTTGGCAGGATCTTGACATGGTGGACAATTAAAGTCAGAATTTGTTGAGAATTTTTGATAAAGACAGCGAAGTGCGGTTTTGGTTTTCATTGTGCGAGCTGAGTGTAGGAGTAAACCAACAGCTTTTGTTCTCTCTTTGTAGCTGGGCTGTATTGACTTTGCTCCCCTTAGATGCCATTTTCCTGTAATAAAGTTTGCATAGTATATGAAATAGCCATATAAAATTCATAGTTGTGTTTACATGAAGCCATTTGTCGGTATGTATGCTACATTCAATTGCAGAGTAGCATTCTCTGCAAATGCTGTCTATTAAAGTCTCCCATAGGAGTCTAAGAATCCTTGTTTCTTTTAGAAATTGACCTCGTTTGGTTCTTTTGATGAGAGAAGGAACACTTTCTCTGGGACAAAATCAGTCCATGAAGTTTGTGTGTCTACAGTGTGGTAGCAAGAACTGCGCTTTCTTCTCCAGCTGGTGCCAGGAGAATTCAGAGCTGATGGGGGGAGAAGCTGCTGAGGGGGGAACAGTGCTGGCTCTGGTGAGTAGTCACCATGTAGGTTTGTCCTCAGGCAGAGGGGAAGAGTAGGTGGCTCCAGAATGTCTATGAAGGAGATTTTTCATCAAGTTTTCTTTGCATAATGAGCATGCACCTTTTTTTTTTTCCCACTGTATTTGTATCTGGCAAGGAATTTAAAGATTTGTTAGCCTCAAAACCATAATTTAGCACCTACTACTGGCTGAATGGAAGTTTCCTACAGATGTAGTAATTATTCAAAGCATGGAAATTTCTGTAATGATAAACTCAGATCAGAGAGTTCAAAGCCAAAAGATTCCCAGACAACCAGAGTATTATCTTAGTGAACAATGCTTTTAATCCCACACATATATGCTTTCCTGGGGCTGTGACATTTTATCCTGTTCACCATATTTCTCTTTGCCTTCTCTTATAAAGGCCCCGGGCTCCTTATACTAATTATTCCATCCGGTTTCCAGAGCTCTGTATGCAAAGAAGTGGCTTGGTGAGTCATAAAAAAGTCCTATTTTTTCCCCTTTCCTAGAAAGGAGACATCCTTCTCCTTCATTTGTTTGAGAGCTACACCACTCAAGAACATATAGGGAGAATTAAATCTGTCCCAAGTTTATCTGGTTCTTCCCAAATCTAAAATAATCAATGGTTTCTCTTGCTTAAAAAAAAAGTGAGGTGCCTGGGTGGCTCATTGGTTAAGTATCTGCCTTTGGCTCAGGTACTGGTCTCAGGGTCCTAGGATCAAGCCCCACTCAGATCTCCCTGCTCAGTGGGGAGTCTGCCCCTCTCTCTCAGACTTTCAAATAAATAAAATCTTATAAAAAAAAAAAAAAGAGTTCTTCTCCGGGGCGCCTGGGTGGCTCAGTAGGTTAAAGCCTCTGCCTTCAGCTCAGGTCATGATCCTAGGGTTTTGGGATCGAGCCCCGCATTGGGCTCTCTGCTCGGCGGGGAGCCTGCTTCCTCCTCTCTCTATCTGCCTGCCTCTCTGCCTGCTTGTGATCTCTGTCTGCCAAATAAATAAATAAAATCTTAAAAAAAAAAAAAAAAGATCTGGTAGGGATACCCACACACCATCGCACAACTAAATGAATATGCAGTATTAATTAGCTGATTGTTATACTCTGACCTGTTGCCTAAAGAATCTAGAAATGTTGGCATTGTTGCCTTTATGGAGTAGATGTGCATGTGATGAGGAAGCTAAATAAACATACAGTTCTGCACATGAGAGTGTGGAGGATATTGGAGGACTGTGGATTAATTTTTGTAAGATTAGAATTAAGGGAATACTGGTGTTTCTTACTTTGTATGGTAATGTGAGACCATAGAAAGGACTGTGCCCACTGAAATTATCCAAAGTGATCTTAATAATCCACAGGGGAAATGATCCTTTTGGAACCTTTAAATTTTTGTCAAAACATCAAAAACTCTCTTACTCCAAATTGTGTAAGGAAATAAAAATTGGAAAACTAATATTTATTTAGTACACTATAATTTAAAATGTTAGAAATGTTGAGATTTAAAGTGTTTTATTTCTTTAAATAACTTAATTATAGTTTGAACAGTACTTGCTTTCCTCTTAGAATCATATAGCTTATATCACTGAGTGCACGTCTTTTCTCTGCCTTTGCAAATTGTCATACTCCTTTCTGAGTCTGAATCAGGGTCCAATATTTTATCCATTGCACTTGCCATATCATAGAATATATCTGAGAGTTTCTTTAATGGAGTCTGGAGCCCAGACTATCCTGTAACGTCAATGGAAAGCCATTTAAAGGTTATATGTAGGCAGAAAAATAAGATAAGCAACTTTGCATTTTTATAAAGCTATCTGTGCAGCATTTTAGAAAATGGAATGGTGTTGGGGAGGGGCAGGGGGACCTGGAGAGGCTCAAATGATGAATCAAATGAGGGACATAGGAGAGAAGGGAGAAGAATTCACTAATGTGACCTATACATATCCCTTAGAGAGCTGAGTATATGGACCTGCTGCTATGCATTGAGGCAGGAAGCTTAGCAGCTTTGTACAGCACAATGACTGGTGGGTTTGGTGGGTCCCCAGGGCATTGATATGTATGAACTAAGTGCATGTGAATGGAGCGGGTTGGGAATTCTGGAACATGGATATTTTTCTGCTTTGATTTTTACAAGGAGTGTCAGGGATGATGGAAAGACATGAAATCTGTTTCTTTACTCTGCTCTAATGACCACATCACAGCCTTAGGGGAGAAAAAAAAAGGAGACTAGTAAATAAAAGTAGAACGTGTTTTTCCATGAGAACTAGATAACACAGGTATCAGGGCTGTGGTACACAAGTGACCATGTCTGGCCAAAGTGTGGGCTTAGCAGTGTTCTTACAATTCCTATACAGAATAAAATCTGGCTCTGGCACAATGAAAAGTGAAATCAGCATGGTTGGCTGCTTAGGGTGAACAGCTTTTAGAAAAGAGAAGACAGCACCTGAGGGAGGAGATACCGGGTTCTAAAAAAAAAAAAAAAAAGCATTGGCAAGAGACACAGGGCTGAAGGGAGTCTTCCAAATGCCTCAAAGCAAAGAGCATTCATTAGGAAACTGGAGCAGGGTAATGACTGGTCAAGAACTTGTTTAGACACTTGAGGGACCCCCAGAAATGATTTGGAAGACTTTGAGATGGAGAATCTTAAGTCCTGTGGTTATATAAGTGGGAGTCTGTGAACCAGAGAAATTGAGTATTGATACTAATATAATTTTACTGTTACCTGCATTCTGTTGAGGTTAAGGAATATTCATGGTATATTTTCCCTTTTAATAATTCAGTTATTCTCTATATGTGTCTGTTTCTTCATTAAACTATAATTTGACCCACAGTTAATCCTAACATATTGATGTTTCTATCTTTGTAATAGCACAAAATTTGGCACATATTGGAAACAAAATAAATAAGTGTTCCCTCAGCAAATGAATAAATGTATAAATTATAGATACAGTATTTAGTTGTTATTCAAAGTCCAGTATTTGTTGGGTCAAATGTATTGTCTATTATTACCTTGCTTAAAAATAAACTGTGTGAGTTAAAATTTAGCGTTGAAGAGCTGGATTATAAATAGTGCAAAAAACATTTCCAGATAACATTTAATAGCTTTACAAGTGTGTTTTAATGAACTTTAAGATATAGCTTCCCCTGTAATTGCTGACAATTGTGTTGTTGTAGGTTGAAGCTCACGCATGCTTATCAGAGGTTCTATTGACTTATACTCTTTCTGTTTATTGACTACTTAATTAGTTTTCCAAGATAGCTAATCAGGGAGCGATGTAGGTATTTAGGAGTCTTTCATTAAACCATGCTAAGAAATTTAACACAGAAATGTGTGACTTGGAACTAAAGCTTAACCATGGCAGAACTCCTGAAGATGTAATCCTCCATCATGAGTAAAATACTTACAATTTAATATTTCTATTTTACCTTCCAGAATAACATCATTTTCTTTTTGGTCCACTGGATGAAGAAATCTCACATGTACACATCCGTGGCTGTAAGGATATTTCAGTTTCCATCTGAATCTTAGATTAGCAGAAGAAAGCACATTTCTGTGGCCTGTATATATTAAACACCTCAGTTCTGACACTTCTACTTGTTATTAGAAATATATCAGTGAAATATAAAAATCATCATGTTTTTTTCCTGTTTTAAAGCTGTATTTTTTAATCCAAATCAGTTCTGTACTTCTGGTCAACTATTTACTAATATAATGGGATATTAGTAAAGACAGTTTCCTAGCCATTTTTTAACTTGTTACTATTTTTTTTAAATTATTTCTCTCTCTCTTAAGTCAGTTGAAAACCATTAGCACTTTTAAATCTTATTCTTCTTAGTTCTATGTGAAATGAATTCCCCCAAATATTTTATGCTATATTTTTAAAAAGGAGTGACTTCCAATTTTATACTTCTCTCTACAGTCATACAAATTTTTAAAGAAACGTCATAGGATTATTTAGCTTTTTCAGCATAACTATACATCTTATTAGACATTTTGCTTATTTCCTTATTTCTCTTAATATTAAAGTTTATCACAATAAATCAATAGGTGGGACTGTGGGATAATGAAAACAAGATGTTCATGTGAGTGATTACCTTGACGTTCATACCATGTACTGGAATAGGTTTATACCTTACTGAGATAAGGACCAATTTTAGATGCTGATTTGACTTATGGCAAACTCAATGAACAGTTTTTGATCTTGAAATTTTTATATACTAGTGACAAAGGCGTTTATTGTCAAGTTACATTATTTTTTAACCTAAACCACTTTTCATATGACTTTTGGGAAACAAAAGTTACAGAGCTAATTTGTGGAAAGTACTTGCACCAAACAGAGTGAGAAATTGAGATGATAAAACCAGAAGATAGCTTTAGGTTTTCTGTTTTAAGCTTAAAACCTTGGAGATATATGAACTTTTGAATTTAAAAAATGTCACTCATTTATTCATTCTTTCATCCAAACATATTACCAATATTTATTAAAGCATATAATATTTGCTCATGTGAAAATTGAATCAGAGAGCTTTTTGTTTCAGGGTAAAGTGTTTTCATTTAAAAATTCTTAACATGGAATAATCAAAGACTCATATACCTCTAGCTCTCAGAGAATCCTTCCTTTAATAATTCATTTAGTCATTCAGTTGATATTTATTCAGCAACAGATGCTCATTTACATAAGATAAGAAACACTATGTTCAAGAATTGAGGGAGGTGCCACATATATAGTTATTTAGAAAATATGAATGGGCTTTAATTTAGTGGAATCTATATGGGGGCAATTAGGAAAAATACTATGGATTAATTGTGTGAAATTTTTGAGGAATGGTAAGAGGAATTGCATGACAAACAAGCAAATAAAAAATAACATGTATTCCAACTTCCTTAAATTATATCTATTTATTTTCTGTTATTTATAGGTAATTTAGGAGCACAAATTGGATTCTTAATGTGTTCTTTATCATATAATTTATTAAAATGCCTATATTCTACCTTCTAAATCCATTTTCACTCTTACTCCATTAGAGGTAAGGAAATCACACTGACTGGTAATTGAATATAATAGTGATCTTTGATCCTATGAAGTGTTATGGTCTACTTTACTGAACAGTTCAACATCAGTGAGATGACTTGGGTTGAGAAACTGAAGGTAGAGTAAAATATTAATATAAAATGAAGGAAGCCATTCTACAATCTGTAGGGGAAAAAAAGAGAAAGAGAGCACGTAGCTTCTAGTGTCTTAAGGCAAAGAGATTTTTCAGAATCCAGCAACCTTTTTGAATGGCAAAAATTATTTCAACAGTGGTCAAAATAAATCTTAGAAATCTATGACTATGCCCAAATCCGATTTCTTTTTTTTTAAAGATTTTATTTATTTATTTGACAGACAGAGGTCACAAGTAGGCAGAGACGCAGGCAGAGAGAGAGGAAGGGAAGCAGGCTCCCTGCTGAGCAGAGAGTCTGTTGCGTTGCGGGGGCTCGATCCCAGGACCCTGGGATCATGACCTGAGCCAAAGGTAGAGGTTTGAACCTACTGAACCACCTAGGCACCCCAAATTGGATTTCTTAAGCAAATATTTTTGGCTGTATGACTTTTTTGGGATACTTATAAATGATAAAAAGAAAAATATTCTCTCTAAAGCTAAATTTGGCATGGGTCTACTAGCTACATTGATTCTGGAACCCTGTTTACCTGGCTAAATGTTTTCGAACCACCTTCTAACAGGTATAAATCAAGCTTTGGTGTTGCAGTGGATATAATGGCACTCCATCCTGACCCTTCTTCAGGGCCAGTGGTCCCATCCATAGCTGCCTAGAGTACCAGCAGTACCTCACTCAATTTTCGGAAAATGTTTGGGCCAAGGTTAAATCTTCTTTCACAGCACAGCCTATAGCCATTGACAAACTGATCCAGGGATGCAAAGGTCTGGCCCTTTTGCCTCAGTTCAGGACAACTCTGGAGAAACTACCACTGCTTGACAGTGAAGAACATTGGAAATGTCCACTTGGTCAAAAGGATGTGAGCTTTTAAGGGTCTTGGACAAAGATGAAGGACAAAGCCTTCCCATAATTCTAAGAGAGTTACTCTCCAAAAGTAGAATTCTTATCCTGAGAAGAGCAAGTTGAATTACAAAAGTTCTATACCCTGGTGCTAAGACGAGGATCAAGAAAATTGGGGTGAGACACCTTAAATTGCCCTGCGGGAACTTTTTTTGATCTTTCTCTGTATTACGGGGCATGGAAAGAGTTAGACCATTTGAAAACCTTCTAATCCCTTCTATCTTGAGTGGTTGTAGGAAGAGTGACAAGCTCTATTATGGTAACTCCGTGAGTAAGACTGATCTACCTAACTGCCTCAGAAGTAGCAACTGAAGCTTGAGGCCACCAATGATTGGGGGACACACTGGCAGCTGCCATGATGTTTTTTTACATTCTTTACAGAGGGAGGAACAGGAATCTTCCTATGACTTAGGAAGAACAAAGAAACCCCTTTCAGAAATTCCTCTCTGCATTTATACAGAGACTACAGGTGCCTTTCATCCTTTTCTTTTGATTCACCTACTTATAGATACACTTCACCTGGGTCTGTAATGTAATAAATCAATCTCAAACCCACATGGGAAGACATCTTTGCTTTAAAACCTCAAAAAAATAAAAAATGTGAACAAAGAGTCTTCTCTGAGAAAGAGTCAGGGCCTCACTTGAGAGTTAATCTGGATCAAACAGAAAATTAAAGAGAAGAGTACAAAGTTTTCCTTCTCCTTGTAATTCTAGTTTATATGCTTTCAGTCTTTATAGCCAGATTTTTAAAATGCACAACCATATATGCTTTTAGGGATTCCTGAGTGGCTCAGTCTGTTGAGTGCCACTCTTGATTTCAGTTCTCAGGGCCCTGAGATTGAGGTCATGTCAGACTGCATTCAGTGGGGAGTCTGCTTGAGACTCTCTCTGTCTGTCCCTCCCTCCACTCGCATGTGCTCTCTTTCTCTCAAATAAATAAATATATTTTTAAAAAATTTACAACCGTATATGTTTTTAAGTTAAAGTCTTTATTTAAAGTAGTATTAATTTAAAAATGACATTCAGAACAAACTTTCTTCTCTTTTATTGAGAAAATTACTTAAGGCCAGAAGGAGGTTAGAAAACAAACTCCAAATATATCTTTGATGACAGTAAGTTAGAAGGGCTGCCAAACATGTAGAGAGGAAGGAGGTGAATGAGGAAGAAAAAGAAGTGAGGACTCCCGCAGTTGGACATTTCAGAAGGCTTCAAGTTCACTTTTCAAAGGTACAAGATGTATTTTGAGACACAAAAACAGATCCTTTATTTGAGTAGGTCAGAATGAATGGGGTATATTGCCTTGAGTTAGTAACTTCCCAGAATAGAGTTTGTCTCCCACAGAGGGCTGAAATAAATAAAGAATACACATCCAAGCCATATTTTTAGGAAGAAGTCTGTTTCCATAGCAGGGGAATTAAAGAAGTCCTTGAGTTGTGAAAAAAAAAATTATACACCTATGTGTATTAACTGTTAAGAAATAAAGGCTAATTGATCCCAACCCAAAATTCTGGGTCAGAAAAATTATCCCATGAATCTTAGACCATAACTGATCCCTCCTAAACACAAACCACGTATAAATAGACCAGCAAGGAAAAACTCAAAAAGGATGAATAATCAGAAAGGAACCAACAAATGTCTATACAAAGATTTCTATTTTAAAAAATCCAAAGAAATGAACATAAAAGGAAGAAAACAGAAAGGCTTTTTAAAAAATGTGGTCACATAGCAGATAAAAATTTCAACCATCTTGCCAAAAATTTAAAAATCTTATGCATCTATGAACAGAGGAGAAAGAGCTCATGGGATGTATGGGAAGCTAAGGGAGTTGTTATTGTTATGTCTCAAGTCTTTTAAAAAATCTAGAACAGTCTTCCCTTCCTCCCAAGTATTTAGATGCCGTTGATTTGTGGGATGCTGGCACTTTCTAGGTCGCTTTTTAAAAAAAAAAAAAAAGATTTTATTTATTTATTTGACATACAGAGATCACAAGCAGGCAGAGAGGCAGGTAGAGAGAGAGAGGAGGAAGCAGGCTCCCCGCTGCACAGAGAGCCTGATACAGGGCTTGATCCTGGGACCCGGAGACCACGACCTGAGCCGAGGGCAGAGGCTTTAATACACTGAGCCACCCAGGCGCCCCTCTAGGTCGCTTCTTAACATGGTCAACAGAAGTCCTTAGACAGTGGTCAAATGGTCCTCAAATGGTTTATTTACTGCAGGTGTCTCCTCTTGCTACCCAGAGTAACAGAGCAGTCAGTGTACTTTTCAGATAGGTTTATACATGCAGTAAAACTGTAACAGCTGCCGCTAGCCAAGAGCAACTGTGTAAAGGCTGATGATAGAATTGCCCCATGGATTTCAATAATGCATCCAAATTTTGGAGATGTTAAAATGTGAAAAAAAATGTAACTGAAAATTGGCAGATTAAAATGAACTGTCAGAACCAAGACAAATATCTGTGATATAAATACATAAAAATGAGGTTAGAATAAATGTTAAAAGATAAAGAATGCTGTATTTGATCACAAATCAAAGTTCCATTTCGTCCTTTCAAAACAGATATTTCTATAACATGATTCTTAGGATTGATGGCATAAGCGTAATATATAAAACAAATGCCAATAAACAGATGTGAAGGATTGTGACTCTCCTATCACAGGATGTGGAATTAAGGCCAATAACTGCAAATTAACCTACAATTATAATGTTAAAGTATAATGACACAATGAAGGTAAGGCAATTACAATTATTTTATCTACAAACAATATAGCATTATATCAATTAAAGTGAAACCTATAGAAGATAGAATTAAATAGAACAGTCACATTATTAGTAGAAAACTTTTATTTACCTATGTATAGGGTCAATGATAAAATAAAGAATATCAAACATAATTAAATAAGTTGTGTTAAATTAATATTTCTATACTGCTATAACCTAAAAAGATCAAATATACTTTCTTTTTAGTATCAATGGAAAATTAATAGGAATTGATAATATCTTAGATTGTAAAGATGGCCTCAGTCTCTCAGTCAAAGTAGAAGTAATGCAGAACACATTCTCTAATAATGAAAAAAATTCATTACAACATTAAAAGAGTCTGACCCCTTTGATATTAAAAAACAAAAAAATAGTCAGGAAAAACCTCTTATTTCAAAAAGTAATCCTATATAAATCATTGTAGATATTCTAGAAAATTAACAAAATGGAAATGTTTAATATCTAAACTGTTGGAATAGTGCAGCAAAGCTCAGAGACCTATTCACAGACCTCAACATATATATTAGCCAAAAATTATTCTTAATAAGTTAAGCAAGATGCATTAGTAAAGGCAAAATTGGAAAATAATGAATTGAAATAAACCAAAGGGGGCACCTGGGTAGCTTAGTTGTTTAAGCATCTGAGTCTTGATTTCGGCTTCGGTTGTGATCTTTGCATGATCGAACCCTTTGTTCTGCTTTGCACGGGGCATGAAGCCTGCTTAAGATTCTCTTTCTCCCTCTCCTTCTGCCCCTCCCCACCGCTCTCTCTCTCTCCTTGTCTAAAAAAAAAAGAAAAAAAAAAAAGGAAAGAAAGAAAGAAAAACTAAAAGATAAACAATAAAACTTCTTAAGAGGAGAAATCTCCGGGCTAGGTTTTTTGAAAGAAAAAAAAATAGGCTCACCCAATTAAGAAAAATGGAAGAAAGAAATATGACCCGAAATGAATGAATGAATGAATGAAATAATCGTACACAAACATAAAAATGTTAATATGTATGTATGTTATTTATATATACTCATATTTATATATATTGATATATATTACACTTTTAATATATAGATAATAATGCTTTCTTGAATATAGTCATTATCTTCGCAAATAATGATCAGTTAACTGAAAAATACATCAAGAAAATTAAAAAAGCTATTATAAATGAAAGAATTTAGCAAGTAAAATAAAACTTTCTATTCATAACAAGATTATTTAAACAGAATGGTTTTTAAACAGAAAGACACCTTTTTACTCTACTAAGGAAACCAAAATACTATACACATAAACCTCTAGAAATGTGCAAGCCCTTTGTGAAGGCTATTTTATGTACTTAAGAAGAATGAATTTACAAAAGAGGATTGATTATCTGTAAACTTCTGAAATTCTCATGAGCCCGGTAAAATACCATGGGGCTTGTTTTAGTAACTGATGACATTATTTTCTGAATTTTATTATTTCTAAATAATGAAAACAGAATGAGGGGCTAAAAGAAAAAATCTGAAAGTAAGGAGTAGTGAGGTGAAACTAGCTTTACTGGATATTGAGATTCATTATAAAGCTTCTGAAAAAGCTTGTGTATGCATGTAGAGAGATTGCTGGAACAACAGCAAAATAAAAGACATAGAGCAAATTACATACAATAATTAGTATAAAATAAAAGTGATATTCAAATCTGGTGGCTTGTACAATGAATAAAGTTGGGACAATCTTTTTTTTTTTTTTTAAGATTATTTAATTCTAAATTGAGCCAAAAACATCACATAATTAAAAGGTAAGAAGGCAGAGAAATGTTAGAAGAAAAATGATTATATATATTTATATGTATATATGACATGTATATGTTACAAGGATTTGTAAGTATGCTACAAAATTTCAATCCAATTAAAAAAACAGTATATAAAAGCATTTTTTAAAAACTTGTTTTTAAAAGTCATGTTACCATAAGGAAAATGTGATGACAACAGTGGGGTATACATTTTCCTAAGATACATATAAAGGGCTCATGTAAGTTGGTAAGAAAAAGTTTAAAAACCTAATAGAAAAATAAGCTAAATACATGAGCAAGCAGCTCACAAAAAAATAACTCCTAGACATATCAAATAGCTTTAAAAATCATTCTCTGGGATGTGGCTTTGGAAAGACAGATATACTCATGTCTAACTGGAAGGCAGTTTGGCAGTGATTATTGAAATTACCATGCACATGTTTTATCAGTTTTTATCCATGTTTTATCAGTTGATATAGAAAATTACATAGAAAAGTAGGAAAGCTGTTTTTTACACATTACACATGCATTCTGGCAAGTATAGTTAGAATAAAAGCAAAATCTTAATGATTTATTATTTTGTCCTATCCCTTTCTCCTGTTTGTTTAAACATTATTAAATTTAACTGTAGTTTTTTTCTGATAGATTTATTTATGTTTTATTTCAAGATGTTCAAATGTTTATTCTCACTCTGTATCTGTAAATTTAATGATCTAAATTCAGCATTTCTCAAGAATTTGAAATTTATGAGATTATCCTTTTTTACTTCTAGAATCTTTCTCAATCTCTATTCGGACCAGGTAGGTACAGATAGGGGGCTATTTCAGTAGAAAAAATAATATACTAAACCCTCTCAAAATAAACTTAATTTGAAGTTACTAGAGAGCTTCATTTGTGTGTGATAATTTGCTAAGCATGATTTTAGTTATGGATCTGATTAATTTTGAGTAGCACACGTTAATTAAAATTTAATAACACTTCATTTAATTAGGTTAGGTATTCTCAAAAGTACTCCAGAACTAGATTTTGTGATTCATAGAAGCAAAAATATCCACTTCTTATTCAACAAAATGATCCCATGTTAAAAGGAAGAGAGTGAGAACAGCAGGGTTGAAGCACATGCAAATCAGTACCAGATATTATTTTGTGATATTTTAGCTACACATAATCCTTAGCTCCTAAATTAACTCATCTTTCATAATGTAACCACAGCTAGGAGATTAAAAACACTGTGCTAGATGCTAGGGGCAAAGTAAAGATGAATAAAACAGCCTCTGACCTCAAGGATATTAAATCTAGTAGGATTAAACAAAAGGAATTTTATGATTGCACATTAGAATTTCCAAAGTAGGTGCTCAGAGGCTCTGTAATTCAGCCACTGAATGTGATTTTTTTTTTTTTAAGATTTTTATTTATTTATTTGGCAGAGATCACAAGTGGGCGGAGAGGCAGGCAGAGAGGGAGGAAGGGAAGCAGGCTCGCTGCTGAGCAGAAAGTCCGATGCGGGGCTCAATCCATGATCCCTGAGATCATGACCTGAGCCAAAGGTAGAGGCTTTAACCCACTGAGCCACCCAGGCGCCCCTGAATGTGACTTTTTACCATCTTGCTTCCTTGCTCTCCTGAACTTACTGTCTCTGTCCTTATGATGTCAAGATGGCTACCTTGATTCTGGGGTCATGTGCCAGGATCCAGTGGAAGAGGGGAGGAGGAGATTAGAGGGGTTTCTTAGCAGTGAAGAAAGCTCTCAAGCAGAGTTCTCCTCCTATCCTATTGGTTAGAGTGGTGCCACACCCAGTTTCTAAATTGAAAACCAACAAAGGGAATGGGTTTGCCCTGATTGGCTTGCTGAAGTACGTGGTCCTTTAAAGAAGGGTTTCCAGTGGACAGAATTAGGTTTCTGCTAGCAAGGAGGATAAGGAAAGGACAAATTTTGTTGAGGCAACTACCAATATCTGCTCTATTATTGAAAATTTTTGAGGAAGAAAGTGTTATGATCAGAGCTGTGCTTTTTGTCTCACTCGGGAAGTGAAATGTAATTTGTCACAGTTGGAAAAGCACAGTATTTTGTTTCATGGAAATACACTATTTTATGCTTTCCTTTTCTTCTTTCCCTCCTCCTTTTCCTTCTTTCCCTTCCTCTGTTCTTTATTATTTTAATCATCACTTAAATTGTAAAATATTTACATCTGTTACCAATCCTTACCGTTTTTTCCTCGTGAATACCCTTTCCCTCCAGCTTTAATTTAGTCTGTTACCATTATTTCTTCTGTAGACAACCAAGATAGCCATAAAGCATGTCTGCCTGAATCCAGCATTAACTCTCTACAATACGATTGGCTCTGTCTTTTCTGAGACATAGTGCAAAATGAAGGTGCAAAGCTTTTCCCCCAAATTTATTAAAACTTTAATATGACAATAGCAGAGCATTAAAGCAAGAACATGGCCCCCAGCACCAAGGTCTTTTGTATTGCTTCTAGGATGAGGACCTACATCCTCAATATGAGCTAAATATTACCAGCTTAATTCTCCACCTACATCTGTAGTGTATCAGCCTGCTCTTTGCCCTCTGTTCTCCAGTGTAATAGTTTTCTTTCACTGCCCTTCACATCACTACACCACTGGCCATTTGCACATGCTGTTTTCTCTGTGTGCCCCTCTTTTCCTGTTTATCTTTCAACTCACATCACTCGTCACATCCTCCTAAAATATTCATTGACTTCATAACTGTGGCAGATTTCTGTCATGTGGTAGGTTTGAGGTTTTATTTTTATAGCAATTGTAACACTTATATGTTCTTTTTTTTTGCACACTTTTAAAATTTTCCTTTTATCAAATTACTGGCCATTTGGTTAGGAAGATCAAACCTTGCTACTTAGCACAGTGCCACACATGTAGAAAGATCAATAAATACTCAACAATTGAATGGCAATATGGGAGTGATGAGAATAGAGTGGAGAATAGGACAAATGTAATCTTTGCCATCATAATACTTACAATATAGACAAGTTAACAGTGAGATTATATGAAACTAATGCATCAGTTTTGTCATCTGTAAAATTTTACATATTTTGACTGAAATGAATGAAAGATGGTTCATTAATGTTTTTCTCCTCATTAAATTTTTGTGCAGATAGAATGCCAAAACTTGTTGGTTTTGATATGGATAAAACTTTTGTTTAGTAATGGCCATTAACAGGGATAAGTGAATTAAAGTGCTTCACACACTCTTCACATTGATATTCAACCAAGAGTTATTCTGTTAAGTGAATTTGAAATACAGCTGACCCTTGAACAACATTGGGGTTAGGGACCCACACACAGTCAAAAACCTATGTCTAATTTGACTCCCCACTAGTAGTTAATAGCCTACTGTTGACAAAAAACCCTACCCATACATAACCAACACATATTTTGCATGTTGTATGTATTATATACTGTATTTTTATAAAAAGTTAAGAAAATGTTATTAAGAAAATCTTTTTTGTTGTTGTTTATTTACTTTAGAGAGACAGAGAGCATGAGCAGGGTGAGGGGCAGAGGGAGAAGCCGGACTCCCTGCAAAGCAGTGAGTCTGACATGGGTTTGGAGCCAGGGACTCTGGGATCATGACCTGAGCTGAAGGCAGATGCCCAGCTGACTGAATCACCCAGGCACCCCGAGAAAATCTTAAGGAAGAGAAAATATATTTATAATACTGTACTGTGTTTATCTAAAAAGTCTGTATATAACTAGACCTACACAGTTCAAACTTGTATTGTTCAAAGGTGAACTGTGTACATCTGCTCCTTCGTGTGACTAGGTTTCAGCCAATCATGCGGTTGCATCAGGAGCTGGAACATAATGTCTGAGTGGGTATCCTGAAGAAGGTTCATCTCCGTTCTACATTTATAGAATAAGTAGATTGGTTCCACTTACATGCAAAATGGAGGAATTGCTGTATTTATTCGTGCTAAATAAGGCTAAGTCAGCTGGAAAGAATTTCTCAGTATTTTATCATGGTACTCACTGTCTTCATAGTAAATATAGATGGTAAAATTTTTCTAAGAAATATTTGACTTTAACAAAGGGTCAGATTTTGCCCTTGGTGTGAAGGTAGTTTTAATACATCTGTTAGAAAGAATCTAAACTGCATTTATGTTGTGAATAGCTGACCAAATGCATAACCTTCTCTCCTGCTGAGAAAAGGGAATGGTTGTTCCTTTTCATTGTGATAACAAGGCAGAGGGAGAGCGTCCTTAAAGTCTTCTTAAGGTTGCAGATGCCAACTGACATGCTCAGAAGTGCTTAGCTGGTTGTCTTTTTAACTTCACATTTCTTTAATCAAAGCTAGAAGAGAGATTTTTTTAGGAAGCTTCAATATTTTCCAAATGTAAGGAAAGCTTTTATTAACAGTTTTTGAGTCATTGGTGCGTAGAAAAAGCTTAGGAAAGATGGAGCTATTTGAGGAGAAGAAACACATTTTTTTTCCTCATCCTTTCATCACTTAAATATATTAGAATGTGTTCCTGTTAAATTTCCAAGGAAAATGTATCTTTTGAACTGTATTAGTCATAAAAGAATTTTTTTCAAAAGGTACAAATCCTCTAAGGTAATTTGTGAAGATGGAATTCAGATATGTCACTAGTTTTGTTCTCTTTCTTGTTCTACAATTTATTTTTAAATGTATATGTAAAATCCTTGCATTGTACTTAAAATTCATAAATGGTGTTAGTGTACATACTTTTTAACTAAAATATTTTTCATTTTAAAACATGAGCTGGGTAAATACTTCTCCACATTCTAATTCCAATATTTGGAATTGAAATTCCAAATCTCTGTAGTGGTAGTGATTTTATAGAAAAGCATACACATCTATCATAGTCAGAATGATATCAGATTTACTGTATTTTGCTTAGGTTTTTCATGAGGCAAATAATATCATCTGTTGATCTATGTTACCTAAACTAGACTATTATGAAATATACATAGGTATATGATGGGCATTCTAAACTTGATATTTTCCTTAGGCATTGTTTGTCATTCCACTCCCCCCTTCTCTCTCTCTCTCTCTATATATATATGTGTGTGTGTGTGTACCATATATATCTACATATATATGTAGTATATATGCATATATGTGTATTTGTAAATGAATGCATACAAATACATGTACATACACACACTAAAAACCTTACTCTCGATTTATTTCACTGCAAGAAAGTTGTACTTCAAATATAATTATAGATATATAAATGTATATAAACGAATATGCCTTGTGTGTTGGCTGCATCACAGAATTAAATGTAAATACCAAATATACAGACCTTAATACTTATTTGTAGTTGTTTTGAAGTTAAAATGATATGGAGTCATTCATTCATTGAGCAAATGGTTACTTAATGTCTGCTATGTATAGGAGCACAAAAACATTATTGCCTTGTGTAAGTATAAAGGCTTCTCCTAATGCTTTTTTGCATACTCCATTTTTTTTTTTTTTTTTTTTTTTGGTCTGACTCAAGTGAATTGGAGCTAGGAAATTAAAACATAATTTTAGATTCTTGATGGCTCCAACTAAAATTGTTAGGAAGCTTTTGTCACTTTCTTCAGTGTCTCTGATTATTGGCTAACTTAGGAACTTCCAGGGGTTAAAGAAAACCTGGTTCCCTGGAGTTTTCCATGAAAGTAATTCTTACTTAGATTTGAGGAACTACCGTGGTACCATTTTTCAACTTCTCATTTTTTGAAATATCTCAGAATTTCCTAATGACAAGTCATTTATTAAGGAAAACTCTTATTTTATGGTGGAGAAAAGCCTTTTTCTGAGTATCGTAGTAGAATGAAGAGGGGAGGTAAGACAGTCTTGGGAAAAATAAAGGGGAAATGAAGAGATTGAAAGGCAGAAGTAAGACTTACGATTTTAATTTCAACAGGTAATGATCTTGGAAGCCGTCATTTCTGCCCTTATAAGAAAAGCCTAATTGATAATCAGTGGTTTTTCTTGGACACAGGAGAGAAATGAGATCTCAAGGCAAACTGCCATGCTGAAATCTAGAAAGACAGACTAATCCAGAGAGTCATATCTAAAATCTGCTTACCTAGAACAGAAGCCACTGGAGCTATAAACTGGTTAAGGGTCACTGAAGAGGCAATTTTGATGAATTTTAAAAGTTAGAGACTAGCGTGGTTGTGAAAAACTCTTTAGGAGTACAGTCTTAGAGGATATTACCATTGTGTCATGGGTTTTGCCCCCTGAGGAACTGAGGAAGACCCTCTTGTGGTTCTAGAAGGAAGAGGAGAAGAGTACTCATTGTAAAATATGTCCAGAGCCTTTGCCATCACAAAAACCTGTTCTCCAGGAGACTAGTCCTTCCCAGAGTCTTATCGCAACTGGGAAGAGGGTTTCTCCCACTACAGCCCCTTTAGTCTTCTTGTCTTACTTGGGTTGAGGGGTAACTCTAAAAAACTAAGACTTAATCATAAGACTATGGAACTCTCCCTCTTCTTCATACATTACCCTCCCTGCCACCCAAACTCCAACAGGCCTCTTTCAAAAACCTGTCAGAACAAACAGACAAAAATTCAGTAAGGAATTAGTCGACCTGAGGAGCACAATCAATCAACTTGATCTTGTTAGCATTTTTAGAATACCCCATATAGCAGCAGCAGAGTACACATTCTTTTCAAGCTCACATGCTACATTGTCTACCATAGATCACATTCTGGGTGAATAAAAGACAGGAATAAAGTGTAGAAAGAAAAAAAAATGGTAGAGGGAGAAATTTATCCGGAAATAATTTTGGCAAGAAGAAAAATCAAGAGAAGGTAAGAAGAAAGCTAGAAAAAGAAAAATAAATACTAACAGTTACCTCCTCCTGAGCATCTGTTGTATGTGTGCAGTTTCTGTGCCAAACTCATTTCATACATTATCTCATTGGATCCTCACACTCTCTGATTTGGACTTCCATCATCATTTGCAGATGAAGGAACTGAGACTCAAAGAAGGTCAGTAATTTGTAAGTGACAGAGCCAAGATTCAAAGCCAGAGACCCGACTTCAACCAAAATATGACTTTGTTGATTCTGTAAATATGGGATTAAAGCTACCTTTTATGATGCTGGGCTGCGTGGATGAGTCTAGAATGGGTCTATTCATCCGTAAGTGTTTTAACAGGGTGCCTGGTGCCTGCGAGTGTATTCCTATTTTTTCCGGTTCCTTTCCTTAATCAGACTCTAGCTTCCCAGACTCCAGCCAAACTTCTTGGCAATCAGCTCTTCTTCCCCTTTGCTATATATCTTGTTTTCTGCTGCAGATCAATGAAGTGTGTCAGAAATGCGCTCATCAGTACCCCACCGATCTTACTTCATACTATTTAATGTAGTGAAAAGGCTATTATAGTAAAGTCAGTGACCATGTCTACAAATAGAAGTTACAAGTATCAGTTATTCTTGGGAAATGGAACCAGGATTGGAATAGAAGCTATAGAGGAGACGGTTAAAATCAGAAAACCTTTTTCCGTCTAAACTGTGACATCATATTCCTGAAAGCAGTGATATACTGCAGTATATGGCATGATTCTTAAGGGCAAGGACCATAACTTATTCCTCTTTGTTTCCTCCAGCTAGGGATTTTATAATAGAAGTTGTTTTAATAAATGTTACATGAATTATAATCCTTCATAATCATTTAAAATAGTAAAACATGCCTCAAGTTGTATTGCATACAAAATTAAATATATTTTATACAAAGAAATGCAGTGCATTATTCATATAACACATAAATAATATAGCTGTATTGTATCATAAATTTGGCCTACATCTAACAAGCTAGCTATAAAAAAGCATTTTCATTTTTTTATCCCTTTAAATTTGAAAGAGTTCGTCAGATGGCCTAGGTTTCTGAAAAAGGCTGCCCTTGGTACTTTCGATAATGTTTTCCTTTGATCTCAACATATGTACCTTAGCAAACAAAAAGTCATTCCATTTCTTGGCCTAGAGCTGAGCTCTTAAAAAAAAAAATCTGTTTTCTTCTTTGCAATTCAATGCACAGTGTTAAATTGGTAAACCAGCATATTAGTAGGTGAAACCACTTGAAATGTTGTTTTAAATTAAACGTCTTCAAATAAACCAAATGAGGAAAATTATGGACTGCTTATATGACCACACATACTAAATTTCAGAGACATACTAAGAAGGGGGGAGTTTCTCTTGTATTCTGATTTCCATCATCCATCATCAAACAAGTGTTTTGTCAGTTAAAATTTTAAACATGCCATTTTGCAACAGATGAGTGCAACAGTATGACTCAGTGCAGCAATTATTCTGGTAATCACAGGGTTGGAATACTAGAATGTGATAAAAGAGATTGGAATGTCACTACAACAGTTACGTAATCAACATTTTAAATATTTTCTTTGTGAGTCTCTTGCGTTACATAGTTGGATCATGTAATATAGTTAATAGCATATGTGAAAAGCTAGAACTGTGATGCAGTGAATTTTGAAGTGTGTGCATGTTTGTGATAGTGTCTGGATTTTGAATAATGATACTTTAATAAACATTTTGTGAGTAGAAGTTATTTCAATACATTAATTATAACTCTTCATTATCATTTAAATAGCAAAACATGCCACATGTTTTTGGAAAAGCTCATAAATATATTGCATACAAGATTAAATATGTTTTGTACAAGTACATTAATTCATTAAAAGGTTTCTCTGTTGGGCGCCTGGGTGGCTCAGTGGGTTGGGCCGCTGCCTTCGGCTCAGGTCATGGTCTCGGGGTCCTGGGATCGAGTCCCGCATCGGGCTCTCTGCTCAGCAGGGAGCCTGCTCCCCCCCTCCCCTGCCTGCCTCTCTGCCTACTTGTGATTTCTCTGTCTGTCAAATAAATAAATAAATAAATCTTAAAAAAAAAAAAAGGTTTCTCTGTTTCACTAAGTGCACTAAAGTTAGTAGATTAGTGGTTTGAGCTATTCAACTAAGTAGACTGGTTATTGGACTATTGAGTATCTTGGCAGTTTTACTATTGAATATATCAAGTGTCTTAATGTCATATATAGTTAATATTCTTCCATGCCACTGATCTTCCGTCCTTCCCTCCCCCTCTTCCTTCCCTACCTTCCTTCCTTCCACTGTGGATAACATTATTCCATTTGTACTTCAAACAAGAAGAACTTTCAGTGGTACTTTGAGCCATTTACTAATGATCTTTCTTAACCATTCCATGACTCAATTTCCTGATTGAGAACCAACTTCATCTAGTTCTTTGAAGTGTCCCTGAAACATAATAAAATTTCTAATATATTGAGAACCAATTTAGTGGAATTTCATTACAAGGATTGTATTCCTTCAGAATTTTTCAACTACCTGTTTATTATTTTTTAAATAAACATTTTATTTATAAAAACATTAATTTTTGGTACTGGTATGAGCCCCCCCCCATTATTTAGTATTAAGTACTATAGAGTTATTAATGTCTCTCTAGAGCCTGCTTCCTTTGTACTCTCACAGAACAGTGAAGGTAAACTTCAGCACTGTTTCTCACTTGGGGAGACTGGTCATAGCCACTTTACCTCCTAACTTGATTCTGAAGGTGTTGGAGTCATAATTCTGTCACTAACTTTTGCCTCCTGCATGATCCGTGATGCTGTATTTTCATCAGAAAATGTTCCTCAATGTGTCATGGAAGGCTCTTTTTGCTCTTACTGCCTGTACTGTTAAATTTCTCTGGTACTCTTAATTCTGTGTAGCTTGGATTAAACTGTATGTCCACGCCCACATTTCTAATAACCTTTCTCATTGTAGCATAAGGACTGCTGTGTTAGTGGGAGAGTGACATTACCCATTACATGGAACTTTTCAGTGGAGGTTACAAGGTCCACTGTCATAGAGTCCCTATTGTGGGGAGAGAACACCTTACAGCTCAGTCTGGAATGCTACTTTCATTATTTCATTGAAACAATGCATGTTTTTTAAATCACCAGGTGATTCTCATGTGTTACATTCTTGATGTCCTCATCAGTTTTACTCACTGGATTTTAAATTTCTCCTTCCCTGGATAAATTCATTAATTACACTGTCCTCCTGATAGTCCCGTCAGTGACTATGACTCTTCATAACACTCTTCATAACTGATGAAATATCCTGAACTTGTAGTTTTTTGATATCCTCAAATGCTCTGGCTTTTGACATTCCTTCATTTTAGCCACCTAGTGGTGAGGTCAAGTCTTAAAAAGTATCCCTCAGAAGTACTCCACCTTCAAATTGACATCCTCAAAGATCAACAAGTTCTCTTCATGTTCTTGACAACTAATATGGAACTGACAAATTTGAACCCAAATTTGACCCTCCTGTATATTCCTCACTTATTCACCTCTATTCCTAAGCTAGAGATGAAGATAATTTATTTCAGCATCACCCAATTACTTAGTTCTAAGATGTTTTGCCTCTTGGCATTCAAAAGTTCTCCTTTGCTAATACCATTCTATATGGGTAGCAGATAACTTTTGATATGTATCTCTTGCAGAAATATACAAACAATGAAAACATTTATGGCATTTATTTGCAAACAGTAAGTAATGAAAACTTATTATAAACTCAGATTTATTTCATATTAACAATTTAATATATTGTATATGATTACATACATTCTAGTGTCACATATGACTGTATGGATTATGGTGCCTGAATTTCAATGAAAATTTTGTTTATTTATGACTCCAATCTTTAATATACTGTTTTAGATAACACGTCTCTTGTGGTCCATTTTAAACTGTATCAGATTCTAATCTTTTTGATTGCTTCTCTACTAATGACCACTTATTGTCCTAATTGGACTGTTCACTCCTTTTCGAGGAGATAAAAGTAGAGTTTTTTCTCTTTGCACTTAGATAATTGCTTAACTTCTCCTAATTGAAATACTCTCTACAATAGGTAGACAATTAAAAATTTTACTTTTTAACTTTATGCCTTGAACACTTAGCTGTTTTTATTTTAAAACAATGTCATAATAACAAGGAATATTTTTAAAATAACATGCCAGCCCAATTAAAATATTTTCATATTTCTATAGAAACATATTGGTAGATCAAAACATTGGCAGTAAGTATACTAATTAGAACTATTTTGTTTGTTTTTATATAATTAAGATAAAAATGTAACCATGTATGACAAACAATAAAATGAGAGTGATTTAAAAACATGGTTTTTTCTCACAGAAAATTCTATGTCCTTTTCCACTAAGGGCATGACCCAGAATTTGCATACATTACTTCTGTGTTGTTTCCATTGGACAGAACTTAGTTGTAAAGGAAATTTTAAATTGTACTTTTTCTAGGCAGCCATGAGTTTGACTTAAAATAGTGAGTCTGAGGACTAAAGTGTTAATGGATATTGAGAAGCAACTAGTATTTTCTACCTCCTATGTTGGTAAGATTTCTCTAGTCATATTTCAAAAAAATTTTTTTGGTTGATCTTAGGTCAAACCCAGAGGATTTAAAAATGAATGAAATGGTAGGGCACAGGAGTGCAATGCCTTGTGAGCTCAGGAAGTGGTGTTATTAACTCAGTTTGGGGTGTGAAAGGGATTACAAAACACTTCAAAAAAAGATATGGCATTCGTTAGTGAATTTAAATATAATTAGAATGTCCCAGGTGAAGAATGGACCAAGACTCTCTGTTGTGGAGGGCAGTAGAATATGTGACTTCAAAATGTGACTTTGGTGTATTGATTATTTGGGGCTATAGACACTTGAAAAACAATAAATGCAAGTAGAGGCTTTCTCTGAACTCCCTTTATGTGACTAAAGACAGATCCTCCAAAAGGAACTCATTTATTTACAGTACTACCCAGAAGTTTCATCAACCAGGCAAGATTGATTCTTACCCCAGGAGAGACTAGAAGTCTGTGCAACACCCGGATAAACTTTGTCACAAACTATCATACCCCCCATCTATTCTTTAAGGCCCCATTCACCTTTCCTAAAAACCACTTACTGTCCCCTAAGAGACCTACATCCCTCTTCCCCTTTCTCTATTAAGACGGTATTAAATCCTGAATTGTAAGCCACCTCAGGGAGTTACTCATTTCTCCTGACCACCTCCCATGTATACATACGTATACATGCTAATAAATTTCTGTTTGTTCTCTTGTTAATCAGTTTTTTACTACAGGACTCCCAGCCAAAAACTCAGAAGCACAGAGAAAAATTATTTTTCCTCTCCTCCATTAATGAGATATACTATGAAAACTAGCTATGTCATGAAATGTCACAATGCAGACAGAGAACAGGAGTAAATCAATTTGCTTGTACTAGAAAGTTTGTGGAGGGAATGTGATAGAGATGAACTACAGAGGTATCTCTTGGTATGATGGGAAGGGTGATGTATGTTTGAATTTCGTTAAATAGATCAGGGGTCCACAAACAGGGGCCCCTGGGCCAAATCCTTCTCGCCACCTGTTTTGGTAAATAAGATTTTATTGGAGCACAGTTACATGCACTGTTTACCTTAAGTATCTATGTTAACTTCTTGGTACATTGGCAGAGTTGAGTAGTTGTGATAGATACGATAAGGTTCACAAAGTCTAAAATATTTTCTGTCCGGTCCTTTACAGAAAAATATTGCCAGCCCCCCAGATGTAAACACTGATTTCTTTTTGGAAATTTTAAAGAAGTAGAAACCTACTAATGGGAGCTCTTTCAAGAGCGTGTGGAATAGTGACTTACTCATGTTGAGTATCTTGATGAAATATTTTTTGTTTTGCTTTGTTTCTGTTTTAGTGTTAATGTAGACTATGCTTAGAGAACAGAATACAAAGGAATCAGAAGAGAATACTCTATAAGTAGTCTGCTTACTGCCACTGGGGAAAGCAATTCAAAAAAAGGATTAAAGAGTTTGCCAAAAATGTATTAGAGTTTGTTTTAAGAAGGACCAAAACTTTTACATTGAAAAAAATGGGTGGGCTTGGGTTGCTATTTTAATTAATACTTGCGTTTGCCTTTCATTGAGAACTTTCACAGTAATGTTAATTATTGGGAGTCATCTTGGCTCTGTTCATTGTCATTCCGACACAATAGGAGCTGTTACAATAGGGCTGTTCTGGGCTGTGACAAATACCAAACAATCACAGAGCACATGTGGGTTAGCTCACCATCTCTAGACCTAGAAATTTGTCAGTTTTCAGAATGACTTCTTTCAAAAACAAGCCATCCCCAGATTTTCCTACCCTTGAAGTTTTTCAAGAGCTCTTCATGAAGTTGTCATATGGTATTAATGCACAATGAGCATCATTCATTTAGTCTACATTAATCTGACAGACATTATACTTTAAGTAATTACTGCCAACTGCATTACCTTTGTCCTTTGTGAGCTTTAATTTCACATGTCAACAGTAATCACTTTGGAGTACGATATTTGTAGATAACAAAAATGTCGTGCCTTCGCAGATGTGTACTTGAAAGGTAATGCCTTAAGCTAGGAATTCTTCGCTTTTGTTTGCTTCGCATAATAACACTTTTTAAACAAGTTTTTAAGGTTTACTGTCACTAGTGTAATTTTTTTAAAGATTTTATGTATTTATTTGACAGACAGAGATCACAAGTAGGCAGAGAGAGAGAAAGGAGGAAGCAGGTTCCCTGCTGAGCAGAGATGGTGATGCGGGACTCAATCCCAGAACCCTGGGATCATGACCTGAGCCGAAAGCAGAGGCTTTAACCCACTGAGCCACCCAGGCACCCACTAATGTAATTTTTTTATTCAACTGTTCTAAATAAAAAATATTTTCTCTTTTATTAATGTAATATAAATCACTGTGGCCTATTATTAAACAAGCAAATTCTGATAGAACTCTTTTTTTTTAAGATTTTATTTATTTATTTGACAGACAGACATCACAAGTAAGCAGAGAGGCAGGCAAGAGAGAGAGGAGGAAGCAGGCCCACTGCTGAGCAGAGAGCCCGATGTGGGGCTCAATCCCAGAACTCTGGGATCATGACCTGAGCCGAAGGCAGAGACTTTAACCCACTGAGCCACCCAGGCGCCCCTGATAGAATTCTTATATTCCTCATAGTAATGTGATATCCTGTCAATTCCTTGGATTTTATTTTATATTTTTTCAATTCCTTGAATTTTAAATGACAGCCATACTATAGAATTGGCTTTTGTTTTATATAGTGAGCATGTAGACTAATCTGATGTCTTTAATCTGTTTTCAGGAGACTCTCCCTTATTAGAAAAAGATGTTAGATAAACCTCTTTAACACTTATTTAAAAAGCATGATGTTGTACTTAAAACATGAGAAACAAACTGGCAAGTAAGACAAAAGTGTATTATGAATATGTAAAGAATTAAGAAACATAATAACTCATTTCTTAATAGGAATTAAGCAAAAATGTGCAGCTTTAATTCACAATGTTGATACAAATGGCATATAAATTTATGAAGAAATGCATAGCCTTGTAGGAATAAAAAGAATGCATATTAAAAGCATATCAAAATATTGGTATTTCCACTTACCTGGCAGTAAAGGTGAATAAAATAACTGTAGTGGTAGCTTGAGTACATAAAGACATAAACACTCTAATCTTCTGTTCACAAGAGTACAGTTCTTAGTCTTTCTGGAAAAGAATTTGGCTATATACCACATTTTAAGTGTTATATTGTTTATATACCCACTTTAGTAATTATGTAAGAATTTATGCTAAAAAATAGTAGAACAGGGGCATAAAGATGCATGCCTAAGGCTGCTCAACATAGCATTGTTGGCACTGAGAATAACTAGAAGCAACCAAGGTTATCATTCGCTGGGAGTTGGCAGAACACCATATGGTACACTCATAAAATGGGTATTATTTAGCTACTATAAATGATGAGTAAAAGTAATAGTTTCTTTTTCAAATATTTTCTCCTTTGCTTCCCTTACAGCATACCTATGTTTTCCTTTAATGTCTCTGAATTTTGCCCCTGTTTGAGGGCTCATTCTTCCCAAACTAGGAGTTGAATTTTGGATCTCACAAAGTTCTACCCAAGCTTCACTTCCTTTTTCATACTTTCTCTTTTGATCATATATGTTTTTTCAAACTGTTGGTGCTGACCAAATCTTGAGGTATGGAATCAAACTAAGGAGTAATGACCAATACTTTAAACATTTATTGCAAAGGCTATAGCATGGGCAAAGGTTGAGAAATGGTTGTTTGAGGACTTTCAAGAAGTTCTGTAAAACTGAACTGTTCATTTGGATAAGTTCTAGGATTTAAGCCTGCTGAGAAAGACCATGGAGGATATCGTATGCTGTGCAAAATGAATAGTATTTTATCCTGAAAATGATGAAGGGGTAGGGATCTTTCAAACTGGCTTTTATTGGGACGCCTGGGTGGCTCAGTTGGTTAAGTGGCTGCCTTCGGCTCAGGTCATGATCCCAGCGTCCTGGGATGGAGTCCCGCATCGCATCGGGCTCCTTGCTCAGCAGGGAGCCTGCTTCTCCCTCTGCCTCTACCTGCCACTCTGTCTGCCTGTGCTCATTCTCTCTGACAAATAAATAAATAAAATCTTTAAAAAAAATACTATATTTACAAACTGGCTTTTATTGAGGAATTTAATATGCTTGACTTTCTGTAAGCAGGAAGAACAGTGCATATACATTCCATTTACTGGAAATGTAAATAAGATATATCCTAATGGCTAGGATGATATCCAGGCTCATCAAAACATCTCTGTAGAGACGGAGCTTATATCAATAATCTATTCATACTTATTCAAGCAGCTAATCAACATAATACTCATCCTTGTACTTTCAGGGTTGTTGTATTTGTATCACCTATCTGTGATTTTTACTATTAGAAGCCCAGAGTGTGTGTGTCTGGGTCACAGAAAAAAGAATTTTTCTTATCCTGTATGGCTGTGATATGTATTAATTGTGAAGCCACAGCATCAAATTATTATGGCAGTCTTCATATTATTTGGATTCAGTGAATTCCAGTGTTACCTTTTAAAGCAGTTGCTAGTTTGGATTATTGATAAGATTCTGGGAACGTGGACCCCACATTTTTCTGGAAGCCACCTTTAGAATAACCCCATAAAAGCTTGTTCTTTGTTTTCCATCCTCAGGTTTTGGTTAGCACTGTGCTCATAGTGAGTCCATAGCAGGGATGAAAGAAGTCTTTCTGGAAAAGAAAAACTTATCTGAAAAGCCTATACAAATTAATTTTCTCCTACAATGTTTGTCATCGAAGTAAATTTAACTATGACTAAGCAGTGCAGAAATGGAGTTTGTCGGTTTATCATTGTCTTATTGTTTCATATCTCTGACAGTGTTTAAATAAATTCTAAAATGTGTTACACATGCCCTGGCTTATTAAGTGTAATATTCAGTAGTCAAACAGATAGCTTCCATCTTTGTTGATGATTCAGAGTCACCATTATAGTTTTACGAATCATAGTAATTCCTTAAATTTATATAATGCATTATACTAAATAGGTTTATGTTAAGTTACTTGAATAATGTGAAATTACATATTTATGTTATCAAGACTTAAGATAGTTGAAGCTATTAAGTCCACATTTAATATCCTCATCCTTCAACATTTTGGGATTCTTGAATCTACTTTTTAGGTTTTCTGCCTTCCAAGACTTGTGGGATTCTTATTTTCTTTTAGTGCTATAGGTGATGTGGTTTTCTCAAATAATGCCTTTCCTGCTAAGGAAAAGGCAGTGAATTTTGTGTGTAGAACAGAAGGACGTTTGTTAAAATGTCCATCTGAAGCGTCATCTCATGGTTTTTTGGTTGTTTTCTTTGAGACTTAGCGGTGCGATTGCCTGTCAATACATGGTTTTGTTAGTATCTTTCAGGGTCTGATTAACAAGAATACATAGGGGGCACAGGGAAAGGGCAAGAGTCCTCAGCTTGAGAAGTGAAAATGAAAGGAGTATGCAAGGTTTGATCCAGTGCCCATCATTCTTGTTATGTATATAGTGTGATACCAAAGAAAAGACAAGACAAAGGGGAAGAAGGCTCAGGAGCATGAGGAATGGAAATAAAAGGATTATATAACATTTGATCTTATAAAACATTTTAAGAAAATAAAAAAAATAAGCAATTAATCAGTGAAAGAACAAGCTAAAAAATAATCTTAACTCCATATTTATGAACACCTAATAATCTTTTGGGTTTTTAAGGATTTCCCCTTAAAATATCTCTAAGTTATTAGTTTTAAGACTCCCACCTATTTCCCTATTATTGCTGGCTGCTGTGTCTGTCTTCCTTGTGACCTTTAAAAGAGGATCTAAGAGCTGAGAAAGACTCAGATGGAAGTATGCCCAGATTATGGCAGCAAAGATGAGTCCCCGGAGGCCATTCTTTGGATTCAAAGAAAAGCCAGAGGGGAGGAGGGTGACCTGGAAACTAAACTAAGATCCAGAAGTGAACCCAGACAATTAAATCTTGCAGAAAGTCCCTGGGTGATTTCCTTAAAAATATATCAGCTGTCCTGTTATTTTAAGCCACTTAGGCATGAAAGCAGACTGTATTCTAGTACCTTCCTGAGCTAAGGAACAAAATTTCCAGAAGCGGAGAGGAAAACAGAAATACTCTCAAATATTTTATAGATGAGTAATCATAGCTGCTTTAGACTCCATTTGCCTTTGGTTAATTATGAGCTACTTATGTTTTTTGTTTTTGCTTTTTTTCCCCCTTTTCTCTGCCAGGAGAACAGTCTCACTCAACTTTGAATTAACTCTATTTTTTGTAAAAATTTATGATAGTAAGAATACTTAACATGAGATCTATTCTCTCAACAGATTTTAAGTGTATAGTACATTGCTGTTGACTGTAGGTACAGTATTTTAGACAGTCTCTAGAGCTTTTTCATCTTACTTTATCAACACTATATGCCCAATGATTAATAACTCCCCATTTTCCACTTCCCCCTGGATTCACATTTTATTTTATTTTATTTTTTTAGATTCACATTTTAAATAAACAACTCATAGCCTTGCCTTGTTTAAATAAACAACTCATAGCCTGGACACCTAACTTCATTGTTTTAATTGTTTGATCAATCTTTCATCATCAGATAAAGTGCCCAGTAAAAACCTGACAGATCCATGCCTTTAAATATTAGTGGTCTTCTTATAAATAAAATACCCTGTGTTAGGTTAAGAGGAATTAAAAACAAAGTCAATTCCCAGAAAGTTCTCCATCTAATATGAAAAATCATGCATATTAAAAACAGCTAAAATAGAAAAATAGGAGGGGTTCAGATAAAGTCTTTTGCTAAGGACCATCCATTGCCTATTTTCATTTTCCTAGTAATAGACTATGAGGATTTTCCTTATCTTACTTATATGACTAGGTCAACAGTGATACCTCCTTCATACAGATGGGTTGATCCAGAAAGCTTGCTGACTCCTTATTTCCAGAAAAAGTTCTGAAATAGTCTGGCTTGGATCAGACGAGTTTCACCATCTAGAACTGAGTCCCATAGTTTATATGGGACCTGGATGCTGTGATAGCTGTCTTTAGAAAAGTCAGTGGTTTGGGGGTGGCTCAGTGGGTTAAGCCTCTGCCTTTGGCTTAGGCCATGATCTCAGGGTGCTGGGATCGAGTCCCGCATCGGGCTCAGCAGGGAGCCTGTTTCCCCCGCTCTCTCTGCCTGCCACTCTGCCTACTTGAGCTCTCTCTCTCTGCCAAATAAATAAATTGTAATCAAATAAATCAAATCAAATCAAATAAATAAATTTTTAAAAATCTTTAAAAAGGAAAAAAATAGAAAAGTCGGTGGTTTGCATACTTTTGGATGTAGTTAATCTCTAGAGTATATACCTCAATAGTAAATATTTTTTTTTAGAATTTGACCAGAAAGACTAACTCTAGGGAATCTATGTTTTATTTTCATTTTTTTTAAAAGATTTTTATTTATTTATTTAACAGACAGAGCTCACAAGTAGGCAGAGAGTCAGGCAGAGAGAGAGGAGGGAGCAGGCTCCCTGCTGAGCAGAGAGCCGGATTCGGGGCTCCATCCCAGGACCCTGAGATACCCTGAGATCATGACCTGAGCCGAAGGCAGAGGCTTAACCCACTGAGCCACCCAGGCGCCCCTGTTTTATCTTTATTTAAAAAAAATAGATTTTAGTACTTTTAGCTCACCATATTCAACATTTTAAATCATTTATATATTTGATCATCAGAAAAAAAAATATATTGGCAGGTAGAAAGTTGAATTCATCTGCCTCTCCAGTGGAGCTGCTAGCCCATTCTCTGGTAATCACATGGGGGAAATCTCATTTCCTGATTGCACTTGATTGCTGTCAAGCTGAATATGCTTTCATTTTGACACCTACATTCTGGTTTTAAATTTCATGTCATTTGCATGGATATCTGGGAAATCTTTGATTTATTCTATCTACACTATTGCAGAACTAATTATTTCTGCATTGGCTCTGGGTACAATGGGAGCATTGAGAGTTTGAAGAAAGAGAAATTTTTTTTTTTTAGGCCATTCTTCTAGTGTTAAAGGCATTAATCACAATAGAAAATTTCCTTTTAGATTTATATTTTTTAAAATAATCTGACACTGATAAATGGTAGCATGTGGGATAAATGTAGAAGAAATTCTTACAGTGTTTTTATCCTGGATGCCAATATCATAGAATATATTTTATTGAGCTTCTTTCTACTTGTAGTGCCCTCTAAATGATACCCTGTTCCACATAAAACTTGCCCTTCTCACCATCATTTTTTATGTAGCTGTCCTTCAACCTGGTTGGACTTATGGAATAGGATAGTTAAGTTTTTTTCTATTCAAAGAACTTCGTAACAAAAGAAAACAAATCTAACTCCCATGTCTTGAGGAAGTTGTTTTCCCTTTTGTTCTTTTCGATGAAAGTCTTACCTATATCCAGAAAATGTAGACTTAAACCCTCTGGTTTCTAATTTATTAAAACATAGTAAGAGGTACAAATGACCTAAAAAGAAGTCCTCATCAGGTTAGTGAAGTCACATGCAAAATAAACATCAGAAGTAGTTACTGGGGTCATATTAGGAGAAAATTTTACTGCAAATATGTCATTGTGTGGGTAGATTCAAATATAATACAAGGTAAGGGTAAACCCTTAGTTTTGGTAATGAGATTCTGACACAATCACTTGAGCTATGAATTTGGTGAGTGGGACTGTGGATTTCCAGAGTCCCACTGACCAATAAAAAATATTTTTTTCCCCTAGTTTTACATTCCAAAGTCAACTGCCTTGAACTTTGTGGACTATAGGCTGTCATCTGATTGTTCTTTCATATAGCATAGTTGACTAAGCATGCCAAATAAAGCATCCTATGAAAATGCCCTATCTCTAGAATACTTTAAATAACTCTCATTCCTGTAAATTTCTGTCCTAACCAAAACGTTCCTTTATTAACTTTCCTAGAATGGTCCTTTTTGGTGAGACTCAGGAGTGATTTTTTTTTTTTTAACACTTAATTAAAAAAAATAACTTATTGGGATACCTGGGAGGCTCAGATGATTAAGCATCTGCCTTCAGTTCTGGTCATGATCCCAGGGTTCTGGAATTGAGTCCTGCATCAGGCTCCTTGCTCAGCAGAAAGCCCACTTCTTCTGTCTGCTGCTCCCCCTGCTTGTGCATTTTCTCTCTCTCTCTCTGACAAATAAGTTAAAATAAATAAATAAATTAAATAAATAAAAAAAATTACTTGTAAATAAGTAAATAAAATTTTAAAAAAATTTATTCCCCCCAAATTATAGATCTAGTTTAAGAACATAGAAAATACAGTACTTTCTATATAAAAAGAAGATAGGCTCAAAACATATCTTTTCTATCTCTAATTAATTTAATTCCACTTGTGGAGAAAGCCAAAAGAAACATTTTTTTTATGGTGCATTCCATAAAATTTTACCTGGCTCTTTTTCTTTGGACAGAAAACTGTTTAGTCTAAGGATTTTGAAGTTGGTATAGAAGTGAGATTATTCATGTCTTCTTAGAACGAGCGTCTTAGGGGCACATGGATGGTGCAGTCAGTTAAGCATCTGACTCTTGGTTTCTGCTCAGGTCATGATCTCAGGGTCAGTGTGGAGTTTGCTTGAGATTCTCTCTCCTCCCTCTGTCTCTCCTGCTCATGTTCTCTCTCTCTCAAACAAATCTTTAAAAAAAGCAAAAACAAAAACAAAAACAAAAAACAAATTCTTCATTCTACTACAAAATCTGATATTACAAATATATAAAAAAGTACCTTGTCCTTTTCAACCTTATATTGTGCCAACCTAGCCCTCCCCATTATCTAATTTTAACTATGTTTTATGTTTCTCACAGCATTTAGCCGTATCTATAAATATGCTGTCCAGTATGGTGGCCACTGGCCACATGTAACTCTTTAAATTTGAAATTGTTAAAATGAATAAAATGAAATTGAAAATGAAGTTTCTCCCTCACATTAGCCATATTTCGAGTGTTCAGGAGCCACATGTAGCTAGTGGTACTGTATAGCATAGCTCAGACCTAGAACTATTATGTCTGGGTATTTATTTTTCTATGATGCTGCCTTTCAATGTATACTTTTCCCACCTCTGGTTTAGCTTTTCTCAACGAAAATAGAAACCCCAGGAAAACTGCGCTTTTGCATCTCCTTCACGGGTGTTTCTGCAAGCCAGGGGCAATGTGGCAAATAATAGATTCTTGGTAAACATTTCCTCAATAAATAATTAATGAATATTAAAAAGCAGAATGAATGGCTTTCAAATGTACTGTTCCAGAATAATGTTCAACATTCAGAAGGATGTTTCTCAATATTCAACTGATTTAACAGAGAGGGGGGAAAAACCGTATACTGTGAGTCACTTTGTTTAGTTTAATTTTGACCTGTTTGCCTTGGAGGAGTCATTAAAAAAGGAGCATTTTCAGGGCGCCTGAGTGGTTCAGTTGGTTCAGTGTCCTACTCTTGATTTTGGCTCAGGTTGTGATCTCAGGGTCATGAGATCGAGCCTCACATGGGGGGCTTCTGTGCTCAGTGGGGAGTCTGCTTGAGGATTGTCTCCCTCTGCCCATCCCCGCACGAGTGCACATGCACACGAATTCTCTCTCTCTAAAATAAATAAATCTTACAAAAGAAAAAAGAAAGTAACATTTCCTAAATAGATGTCCTGTGGATGTTTTGCTGAGTTTATCTTTGATTTTATACCCACTTAGGGGCGCCTGGGTGGCATGGTTGGTTGAGGGCCTGACTCTTGATTTTGTCTCAAATCATGATCTTTGTGTCATGAGATCAAGCCCCACTTCAAATTCCGTGCTCTCTGCAGAGTGTGCTTGAGTTTCTTTTGCTTGAGTTTCTCTCTTCTGCCCCTCCCCACCAGTGCATGATCTCCCACCTTCTCCCCCCCAAATCAATAAACAAATCTTTTAAAAATATTATACCCACTTATAAAGCATTATCACACATCCATCTACAGGTTAAAATCCTCAGAGTAACTTTTTTTTTAAAGATTTTTAATATTTGACAGAGAGGGATCACAAGTAGGCAGAGAGGCAGGCAGAGAGAGAGGGGGAATCGGGCTTCCTGCTGAGCAGAGACCCCCGATGTGAGGCTTGATCCCAGGACCCTGAGATCACGACCTGAGCCGAAGGCAGAGGCCCAACCCACTGAACCACCCAGGCACCCCATAAATCCTAGAGTATTCTTAATGTTCTGTTATCATCATTGGTTTGACGTGGTTTGGTTTTTAATCATTTTAAACTGGCTATAAGTAAAGCTGGGCAACTTATATTTTCTAGTTATTTGTAATTTTGCCTTTCTAGTTTGACTTCCTAATGCTTTCCAAAAGTTCCCATTAGACTGGGGAAGGAGTTTTTGTTATTGTCTTTGTTGTTTTAAGGAAATAAAGAATGGAATATTGTTGGTTCTTATGGACTGAATGTTTTTGTTTCCTTAAAATCTGTATGTTGAAGCCCTAACTCCCTCATTCTAATTATCTTTGGGAGGTAATTAGAGATAGTTGAGGTCATGAGGGTAGATCTTCATGATGGGATTTGTGCCCTTGCAGGAGGAGACCCAAGAGGGCTTTCTTGCTCTCAGTATCTCTGCCCACACACAAAGAAGAGAACACATGAGCACATAGTGAGATGGGAACCAACTACAAACCACGAGAAGAGACCTCAGAATGAAACCTACCTCAGTGACACCTTGATCTTAGACTTCTAGCCTTTGGAACTGTGAGAAAATAAGTTTCTGTTGATTATACCATCCAATCTGTGGTATTTCCTTATGGCTGACTGAGCTGACTAAGACCCTGGGGAAAGAGAGAGGAAAAGAGGGAGGAGAGAGGAAAAGAGGGAGGAGAGAGGAAGGATCCAGACCCATACCCCAGATCCAACCTGGTTATCTTTTCTCTAGAAACATTTTCCCCTTGCACCTCTTTAGAGATAAATCTGTTGCTTTAGGGTGACACTTCTTTCCTGAGGAAAGTTAGCCTCCCCTTACTCATCCTATCTAGAGAAACATAACCGAAAACAGAGAATCTTTGCTCCTGACTTTGATTCTCTTTGGGAGCAGACTTGAAGACACAGGATAGAAAAAGATGCTCATTTCTCTCTTCCTTTTAACTTTCTATTTTGATACGATTGCACATTTTAAAAGATGCAAAACTCATGCAAAGAACTACATGCTCTTTACTTAAAATCACCATTTGTGTACATTTTGTGTCATTTGCTTTATAATTCTCTCTTTTCATGTGTATTAATATTAAAATTTTTGAGATAATATAACAGTAAATTGGAAGTTGCAAACATCATGTTCCTTTATATGTAACTGCTTCAATATATTTTTCCTAAGAACAAAGAAATTTTCTCATTAATAATTAGACATTTTTAAAAGATTCATTTACTATTTATTTAAGAGAGAGAGAGAGAGCTTGAGCATGTTGGAGAGGGGCAGAGGAAGAGAGAGAATCCCAAGCAGTCTCCCTGCTAAGAGTGGAGCCTGTTGCAGGACATGATCTTATGACCCTGGCATCATGACCTGAGCTGAAATCAAGAGTCAGAAGCTTAACCAACTGAACCACCGGAATGCCCCCATAATTAGAAATTTATGAAAATAACCATATAGTTTAATATGTAAATATTATATCAACTTTTAATTTAAAAATTTAATTTAACATTTTATGCTAAATTAAATTACATGTAGTTAACCCATGAACAATATGGGCTTGAACTGTGTGGGTCCACTTATATGCAGACTTCTTACAGTATAGTGCTGTAAATGTATTTTGTTCCTTGTGATTTTCTTAAAACATATTTATCTAACTTTATTTTATACTGTATTCATATAATACATATGCCAAATGTGTTTTAATCAGCTGTTTATGTTATTAGTAATGCTTCTGGTCAGGCCTGTGAGGGGGTTAAAATTAAGGTTTGGGGGAGTCAATAATTACACGTGGATTTTTAACTATGTGGGGTGTCAGGACCCCTAACCCCCACATTGTTCAAGGGTCAACTTTATATAATTTATGTAATAATAAAATAATTGTGTAATTATAAATATCAAATAGCTTAACATTAATACAACAATATTATCTAATCCACAGTCTATATATAAATTTCATCAGTTTTACCTTTAATATGCCTTATGTTTTTTCTCCCAAATCCACCATCCAATCCAGGATCATACATTGTATTTGATTGTCATGTCCCTTTATTTTATCTTTTTTTTTTTTAAAGATTTATTTATTTATTTATTTGAGAGAGAGACAGTGACAGAGAGCGTGAGAGGCGAGAAGGTCAGAGGGAGAAGCCGAGTCCCCGCAGAGCTGGGAGCCTGATGCAGGACTCTTAATCCGGGACTCCAGGATCATGACCGGAGCTGAAGGAAGTCGCTTAACCTGAGCCACCCAGGCGCCCTCTTTATTTTATCTTAATCTGGAACATTTCCTCAGGTCTTATTTGTCTCTCCTGACCTTGACATTTTGGGCATTATGAAGAATAAATTCTAAAATGTTTGACATTTTGTTTTGTTAGTGCATTCACTAGTCCATTTGTGTGACAGTCAAAATTTGAAACCTCTTCTAAGTTATACCCATTCCTTTTCCCCAACTCAAGCCTATTTTTTGACTGGATGCTGATAGTGGGAAAGGGAGACAAGGTCAGCTTATTTTCTACTCTCCCCTCTGTACATCTTTAGTCTTTGTTTCACTACCTTCTTCCTTACCCAGATACCACTAGTTCTTGATTTCCTTCGAGTTAGCAGTGCAGAGAAGTGAGGGGCAAGCTGAAGCAAAAACCGTACTTCACTGCTCTCCTGTGCTTGATATTACTCCTCCTTGGGCCACACTGAGTTCAGAGCATCGGGGAGCATATATCTGTAGCCTTCAGAGATTCCTCACTGGAGCTTCTGACTACAACAACATCTCTCCTCTTGCTGGCTACCTAGGACGTATTCTCAGCTTCCGAGTGTTATGAATGCATCTCTATCTTCTCTCTGTTGTTGGCTCCTTGCTTCTGGATGAAGTTATCTCAGTCCCGTATTCCTTTGCATGGCTGACATTCATTTACTCCATGGAAAACAAGCATCTAAGCATCTTCTTCTCTGTTGTCTTTGGAAGCACAGCTGGTTTCTAATATGGTTGCTTATTCTTCCTGTAGAGCTGAGCAGGCAATTGAATTAAGTTTCTCTTAAAATATTTTGGGGTTATGAGTCGGAAACATAATCCCCAAACTCTAAAGGACACATATCAAGCTTTCAGCATGTTCCATGGAACCTCTCTCTCACCTGACTAGAGGTTCTCCCTCCCCTCCCCCAGGGGGATCAGGAAAAAAAAAATACAATGCACTTCAACTACTCCAAAGAAAAGACCAATTTAATATTTCTGACATATTTCTTTTTTTGTCCTTTCTTTTCTCTTTCCTTTTGTTTTTTTTCTTTTCTTTTCTCTTCTCTTCCTTTCTTTTCTTTTTCTTTCTTTCTTTCTTGAGAATGAGAGAGTCAGGGTGGGGGTTGGTTAGAGGGAGAGAGAATCTTAGGTAGGCTTCACACTCAACATGGAGCCCAATTCAGGGCTTGATCCTAAACCATGAGGTCATAACCCATGCTGAAATCAAGAGTCAAACATCAACGGGCTGAGCCACTCAGATGCCCCCATATATATCTTTTTCAACCTTCTTTAACCTATACTCTGGAAAGGAACATTGGTCTGAGTGTCACAAGACCCAATTTTGCCACATACTTTGTCTGCCCTACCTAGGGTCAAGCCTCACACTTTGGAATGTGGGAGTACATGCCCCGTTGTTTTGTTTACTGCTTTTGGGGATTTTAGTAAGAACTGAAATAGAGCCCTGTGTAACATCCAATATAGTGATTAGTTCTCCCAGAGGCAATTCAATAAACCTTTCCAGCTCCTGTCTTTCTAGAAAGGAAAACAAATATGAAGTTAAACTTTCTAATGGGATATCCTTGTACACAAGTAAGAACACTAAGACTCATAACCCTAATAGTCTGGCATATCACACTTGTACACTTTGAAAATATAAATACATCCTGTGATACTTTCTGTATTTTTAGAGAGCATTTGGTTACACTACTATTATAGTTATTTCTCTGTATAGGCAACAGGAGACTTTTCTCCCAGTCTTCAGTGCCAAAATTAATTATACTTTTCCTCAGTAGCAGAGTTTTTAAAATATTATGCACACTTCAAATGAATGTTTTTCACTTCTGATGACCACTGTACTCACTGAAGCTAATATATGGTTGTTCATGTCTAGAAATGTGCAAAAACCATCAATATATGTTTTTCTATAGTTACAATCTAGGCTTATTTTATCTTTCTTTGAATTTCTTCACTTTTCTTCACTTACAGTCTGGCGTTTAAAATAAAAACCTTTTTTTTTGCAACAAAGTATGCATACATTTATTGAAAGGAGAGATATTAATATTTTATTTCCTATCAGGGAAGGACCTCATTTCCATTTTTTGCATGCTTTACGGACAGGGATAAGATCATTTTAAAGTATATAAGAGCTAAGTGTTCTTAAATATCTTTTGGAGTGGTTGGGGAATCATTTAAAAATATGACAAGACAAATCTGTAATTACCAGGAAATTTTGGTGTGTTTCTTTTGATGACAAACTCTAAAGAAACAAATTTTATTTCTTTTTCATGGTTTTAAATAGCTTCAGGTGATAGTTTAAACAGAGACACAGGGGTGCCTGGGTGGCTCAGTCGGTTAAGCGGCTACCTTCGGCTCAGGTCATGGTCCCGAGGTCCTGGGATGGAGCCCTGTAATAGTGGGGAGTCTGCTGCTCCCTCTACCTCTGCCCCTTCCTTGATTCGTGCTCCCTCTCTCTCAAATAAATACAATCTTTAAAAAATATAAATATCAATAAACAGAGCCACAGGAGCAACTGACTCTGAGAGCTGTGAGGACCACCCATTTAAGAGGTCTGTGGTTGAACCCTGTGCAATGGAGCCAAAGCAAAAATTATACTGTACACATACCTGAGCTTAAGAGAGAAGGGCCCTCTGTAGACTAGTTTGAACACCAATAAATTTACAATGAATTAAATATAAGACTGAAACCTACAGATGGATTCTTGTTTGTTTGCTCATTTTTTAAAATATTTTGGTGATAATTATGCCTTGTGTGTTTTTGTTTGCGTGTGTACACATCTGTGACTGTGTTTATGGTTGTCTTAATAGGCTTGTTGTTGGGCTTTTCAGAGCAGAGCCAGCAATTAGCTGTGTCTGGTGTTTGATAATCTTTGAAAAGGGTTAATTCAGTTATTATATTTTTACTTTAAGCCTATATCACAGATTTCCACATAATGGAAAGCAAGACTATTACTATTTTATTCTCAGTGTTGAGTGTGTATTTGATTCGTTTCAATGTTGTTAGAAAATTAATATCACATTATTTCTCTGATGATGTTTCCCATTGTATTCACTATAGAAATGGGGCTAATAATGCCAGCTCATTCAAAGAATATAGCTTCAGGAATGAATTTTTTTTTCCCTTCATATTGAAATGGTAGTTTTCTAGTGGAGATACTAAATGTTGTGTATTCAAATATCTTTAAAGGAATAGTTAATTCAGAATTGAGTGCAAAGAAGCTGCAGAAGATTATCCATCCATGTAGATACAATTATACTGTGGTATATAATGGATTTGTGTTATTCTTAATGTCTATACATGGCTACAGTGGAGACTGAAGTTGTTTTTATAACTTTTCAGTACATTGAACGAAAGAAAAGTATGACAGTAGAAAGCATCTGATAAATTAAATGTGACATGTTTTTTATCCATATAAAATGGTTTCTGAGCAGCTGATAATTGTGAATATTCTAGCAGTCTTTTTTGATGTGGAATACTTCTTCTGTGTTCAACACTAATGAGTTGTGAGTTGTACTTTATCAAATTGACAGTTTCCTTACTTTTGTAAATAGGAATGTGATACACCTTGTAAAAGCTGGTAAAAGATACTCCACTCACCATGTAAGCACATGGCATTTTCTCTTTTCTCTTTCTAAGTTCTACCACCAACTTTCCTCTAAGGGAAGATAATATGAGGGCTAGCATTCACAGAATGCTTAATAAATTCCAGCATCATGCCAGGTACCATAATATATACTGGATAATTATTACAGCTAAAATCAGCTCAAAGAAAAAAAACAAAACTGTGAGTTGGCAAAAATAGTGAATGAGTACACCAAAAAATTGAAGATTCTTTAAAGTGTTTTCATACAAAATACTTGTCTTTGTTGTTCTTCTTAACATAATTTATTTTTAGAAAGCAAAAGATACCTTACATTTCTCCAACTTTTATAAATCTTTAAAGAATATTTTTCAGTGCTCATCTTTGTGATAATACTGTGAAGTAGGAAGATTATGCATAATTTTCATTACAGAGAAGAGTATGAGTCACAGAGTGGGACCATAGTGCAGATTCTTGTACTTTACTATATAGTATTATTTTTACTAAGTAATAGAAAGAAATTAATCTCCCTGTACTAGTAACATGGAACCTCTAGAACAAGAATTATCCAAAGAAAGCTAAAGATGTTAAGGTCAATTAATCAAGAAGTATTTCTTAACACTGTAATATACAGTCTGAAATGGGCTGTGGTACTGGAATGAGGAAAAAAACAACAACAAAAAACAAAAAACCTTGAACTGATTATAATTATTTGCAATATTAGGTCAGTTCATTCTCTGAGGGAACATTATACATTAAGACTTCTATTAAAATGAGCACAAAATGGTAAGCTTTGAGGGGGATGAAACTGTGTTCAGCTTGTCTAACTTAGCCGGTGAAGCTACTGTCAACATCCAAATCAACCAGCCCTCTTTGATCTGTTTTATACTTCAGGATTGCACATAATATTAGCCTGGAAAAAAAAAAAAAAAAAAGAGGTCCAATGCCAGCTAATACATTGCCTGACCACTAATCATCCATGTCTTCAGGAAAACTTCCAATAATAATCTAGACTCTCACTAATAGACTTAATAATGATGCTTTTAAAAGAAGGTGACTGTTTTCCAAGGAATTTCACTTCAGTGCTTCTGAAAATATGTCATAATTGGTAACCCCCAAATCCTTTCCTAAATAAGGGCCTCAAAATTCAAAATAGCATAAAAGAAACCTCTTTTATAAAGTTAGAAATGAGCTCACAGATAATTAAGTGACATCCTCAGAAGCTAAATACCCAAAACCAGGGTGAGTCACACATGATTGAGGGTGCTGTGAGACCATGGCTAAGGCAGAATTGGGGTCAGTCTCACTCCGGAAGCTTGTGGTTTCCCATTTGCCTGTGTGAACAAAATGGCAGCCTAGTCAACTGCATAAACATGAACTACCAAAAGACCATCACTTAGATAGACAAGAAAACACTCTATCAGCACAGGGAAATGACAAGGAAACTTACAGTTAGTTGAAATCTGCTTTGGTTTTTCCAGTCCTGCTTGCAGGACGACCAAATGCAAGTCTTGTGCTTCTCTGTGAAGTCACTCTTTTCCTTTCTAAGACAGGTATCCTGTCTCTCCCAAGCCTTGGTTTTTCTAGACTAAATGTTACCATTTTCTTCAATTATATTTCTCTGACGAAGTCCTTCATATCACAAAATCATATTAACCTTCTTCTTGGTTAAACATGTACAGGTTAACATGTAGGACTTCTGTGTTCCAATTTTGGCTCTTTGAATCCAGTTTCCTTGACTCTAAAATTGAGATAATTGTTTGAGACAAACGAGGTTAGTAGACGTGCAAAGCAGTTGTAAAGAATACTGTTGTTTAGAAACACTTCATTTTATCTTTAAGTCACTGTTTGCAACACTATAGCATAATAATAAATATCCATCATTTGAAAGTTGTTAAAAGTAGAGTTTTTGGGATCAGCCTTGGGTTTTTGAGTTCTGTCTCTTAACAGTAACTATTATGGGAACCTGGAAAATTTACTTGGCATCTTTTCCCTCAGTTTTCCCATGTGTAGAATATGATAGGCAATAATAGGTCACCCTTCATACAATTGTAATTAGGACTTAATTAAATTACACATTAAATTAGTTAACACAGAGCATGGCACATATTAAGGATTAGATGTTATTATTGTCATCATGACTATATAGGTGACAAAAATACTGTTGATCGGATTGAATCAGAGGTTAAATGAAATATAAACACACATGCACACATAACACACACACACTAAAGCTGATATAATTTACATATAGGCCACTACACTGTTACTCAGGAAACCATTACTAAGAAAATAAAAAGAGAAAAAGAAAAGAGTCAATTACAAGCCAGGCAAATTCACAGTAGCAAAAATTGTTAAGAATATTTTGACAGTGAGGGAGGTTGTGGAACCTTGTTTAAAATATATTTATATATATCTCAAAAAGCATAGTCCTCTCAAATTATTTAGTGTGAGATTAGCCGGGCAAATACATGTTAATTGCTGTGAAGGCATCAGCATATAGGTAACAGAGAAATATTTAATACATTTCACATAAAATGAAAATTAAACAAACTGAAAGCATTAGCATTTAAAGGAGTGAGTTTCCATTATCTAAAGAAATCCCTGAAGTAGGTGTTTGTTTCCAAATGATGATGGATAAGCCAAGGGTTTCTGTAATTGCTTACGGAACAGATAGATGTTTGATCTAGACTTCATATGCCAGTTACTCTTCAGTGTGCTACAGCGGGATCCAGCTAGCCAAGGTAATGCAGATTCATCTCATGTCACTTTTGCGTGCCTGGGTAATATTTTGTTTAGTCAAGTTGGGCTTTGCTTTGGCTTTCTTTGGTATATCAATATGTTACAGAAAAAAGGAATTGACTGGGTGGGAAAATCTGATGAAGCAGGTGTCTTATCCTTTCTGTAATCACTACAGATAGTATGTGGACAAGCAAAAGCCCACTTAGGCCTTCAGCTTTTTCTACTGTTTGGAACTTGAGACAGGGTCACAATGGAAGTATGCAAATCTTTCAAAGGCATAGAAAGCCTGCAAAGTGATATAAACTGCTTAGCCATTTATTATTTGTTAGGCATTGTAGAAGTAAAGAGTTAAGCCATTCTACATTCAAAGTGGATCACAAATTCAGAGCTGTAAGTCCTGGCATTAAAGAATAATTTCTATCAAAGGTGTATATTTTAAAAGATTTCGTTCTATAGGTTCCCTTTTAATGAAAATTCATGGGAAAATTCTCTCACAGAAAGGGACGAGGGGCATTTACTGACAGGTTTATACTACTAACAAGTTATATTTACAGTGCTATGAAATATTAGTTCTGTCAGCTTCTTACAATTTATGGGATTTTTGCAGACCTTCGGCAATGCAGATAAGCATTGCTGTGCTCACTTGAAATATCGAATACATCCTCCTTACACTTTGAAAAGCAAATAGAGTACATACATTTATCAATTCTGACATTGGTCCCCTTCTACCTAGCTCAGCAAAGAATCATCTAAATAATACAGTATTGAAAAACTGGAAGGCCAAACAAAACAAGCAGTCTTACATTTTATAATTGAAATATTTGATGGTATAAGTGAATTAAGTAATTCTACACCAATTTAGTGTACTTATTTTTCTTTCCTTCATTACCCCTCTCTAAAATAACTAGTACAACCAGATGACTGACCACAATGTGATATTTTGCTTATAGTTGAAAATAAAACAAAAACAACTTACGTAAAAATTTAAACGCCATTGTGTAGAACCTACACTGAGATAAGGCAATTGGTTTATTGATCATGCTTAGAAAAATCACCACTGTGTCTAATTTCACATTAAAATGACCAGTACTTCTTTTTTTTTTTAAAGATTTTTTTGTTTATTTGACAGAGAGAGATCACAAGTAGGCAGAGAGGCAGACAGAGAGGGGGGAAGCAGGCTCCCTGCTGAGCAGAGAGCCTGATGTTGGGCTGGATCCCAGGACCCTGATATCATGACCTGAGCTGAAGGCAGAGGCTTTAACCCATTGAGCCACCCAGGTGCCCCAAAATGACCAGTACTTCTTAAAGTTATTATTTATCATTAAGAATGTGATCTTGCATAACTGGAATTTCATTTTTTCTATAAAGGCATTTGCCACAGTAGAAAGGAACTCTGAAATGGAATTCATTTTCTCCTCAGTTTGTATTTTATAGCACTTATAACCCCTGACCTCACAGAGGAGTACATGATTAAGTATAATATGAATTAACTTATTAAGGAAAGCTTGTAATTCTGATGGCTACTCAAGAAAAAAAAAAACATTTGTTACATGAAAGTTAGAGAGCTATACTATTCAAAAGAAAAACCCTGTAACTATACTTTTAAAAATTTTGCATTTTTCTTTTTCTTCCTTTTAAAAAATGATTAATTTATTTAAAGTAGGATAGTGTGGGGCTCCTGGGTGGCTCTGTATTTAGGCGGCTGTCTTTGGCTCAGGTCATGATCCTAGGGTCCTGGTATCGAGTCCCACATTCTCCCTCTCCATCTGCTTCTCCCCCTACTTGTGCTTTCTCCATCAAATAAATAAATAAAATCTTTATAAAAATAAAGTAGGACAGTCGACTTACATAATTTCAGGAGCCAGGCAATGACAAATGAGTAAGTGGCTCAGGTGGGGAATGTGTAAGATTTTGGCACCAACCTGGTTGTAGTTAACCACTGTAACACTTGCCTCATTATATTCCTATTAAAATTGTTTGGGCGACAAATTATTTGGGAATATGCTTATGGGGTATACTGGACTGAGGACTGCCACCAGCTAGAGCTTTCTGTTTAATGTTACTCAGGAAGATGCCCCTGGAGCCTGTTAGATCAGTGATACTTGTATTCTTTAGGAAATATTAGCCTTTTCTCACAACGAGAGTTTGGAAAACTGTCTTCACAAAAGTGAAATAAAATGCCATCGTAATTTCTCTGCTAACAGATGTCTATCTCAGTCTCTTCTGACCAATCCATACACACTTTATATTAACTCAGTATTATCTTTTGGTTACGTGAGTCTTTTCCTGTAAGTAATTAATGAACGTAGTTGGTGAAATGATATCACGTCCAAAGTAGTATACGCTGTTTTCGAATGTGACAAAAATCCCCTTTTAAAATATCTTCCAGCATCTCCCTCTCATCTCAGTTCCTCCTGTCTGTCCTCCTGCCATGTTCCAGAATATGGAAGCACATTCATTCACTCATCCCAGTTTTGGAGAGCTTTACAGAAGCTAGTGAGGCTGGCAGACATTAAACTAATAATTATAATTATGATACAGGCTATGGCAATATTCAGGTACTATGCATTAGGAGCAGATTTTCAAATTACCTTTTACTACTTTACTTCTACCTGCCTTTCCCCTTGTGAAGCCCTCAAATTCCAACCTGAATTAATTTTTTTATCTTGTTTAGGCCTACCGTTGTACCTTCTGTGCATTTCTAACTCTTTCTCTATTTCACTTATCCATGATTACGTTTAATGCAATGGCTTAATCATTTGGGTGTTTCCATCCTGGACCAGAGTTTATTAGAGGCAAGTGCTCTATTGTATCTTTATTTGGAGCCACAAGTGAGGTGCTTGGCTCCACAGGTATTCAATGGATGTTTGAGTAATAAATACTACATCGCTTAATTAAAAAAAAGATAAAGAAATAAATAAACAAATTGACTTCCAGCAGCTGACTACATCTGCCAAGTTCAGATGATTTTGCAACCTCAGATGTTTCAGTTAATGGTGTCAATGATCAGCTGACAAGCTGGCTTTTTAAAATTTTATCACTTATTTATGTATTTTTAAAGATTTATTTATTTATTTTATATTTTCAGGGAGAGAAGAACACAAGATGGGGTTGGGGGTTGGGGCATGCAGAGGGAAAGGGAAAGCAGCAGATTCTCCAGTGAGCAAGGAGCCAGAGGCATGAGGAGCTTATTAATCTCAGGAACCTGAGATGGTGAGCGGAGCTGAAACCAAGAATCAGACACTCAAATGACTGGGCCACCTAAGCGCCCCCAAACTGGCCTTTTTCAAACAAATATGTATTACTTTGTTGATTTTTATATTGTAAATTATTATTTTGTATCATTTTATTATAAATGTTTACATGGGGGAGGAGTCAAGATGGCGGAGAAGTAGGAGGCTGAGACGACATCAGCCAGCAGGAGATCAGCTAGATAGCCTATCAAACCATTCTGAACACCTACAAATCCAACAGGAGATCGAAGAGAAGAAAAACAACAATTCTAGGAACAGAAAATCGACCACTTCTGAAAGGTAGGACCAGCGGAGAAGTGAATCCAACGCGATGGGAAGATAGACCCCAGGGGGAGGAGCCGGCTCCCAGCAAGCGGCGGAGCACAAAATCAGAACTTTTAAAAGTCGGCTCCACGGAGGGACATCGCTCCAGAGGCTAAACTGGGGTGAAGACCTCGCGGGGACAACGTGGACTCAGGTCCCACGGGGTCACAGAAGGATCGGGGGTGTCTGAGTGTCGCAGAGCTCACAGGTATTTGAGCGGGGAAGTCGGCTGCGGAGACAGAGCCGAGATTTCCTAGTGGTCTGTGACACGGACCGGTGCTCTGTGGCACTGGCCGGTGCTCTGTGCGAGGGGTCCCCACAAGATCCGGGGAGACTCTGACCCGGGAGAGCTCAGGGATCTACGGGGTCCGGAGACTCCAGGTGGGACTCTGCCAGAGACAGAGACGCTTGGTCACAGGCTGGGTGAGCTCGGAGCACTCCCAGAAGCCAGTGAGACGGGACTGCTTACGCACGATTTTCTCTGAGCGCGGTCTGCGGGCGCGCGCGGTCTGCGGGTGCACGCAGTGTCTGCGGGCGCGCGGTGTCTGCGGGCGGATGCGCGCGCGCACTCTCCGGCGCAAACGTGGGCTAGGGAGACTGGAGGGATTAAACGCTTTTTTCTGAAGGCGCACTGAAGACTGGGGCCCCTAGCTCTCGGCTCCTCTGAACCGGAGATTGGGAGGCCGCCACTGTCATTCCCGTCCTCCAGAACTCTACAGAAAGCGCGTTAAGGGAACAAAAGCTCCTGAAAGCAAACCTGAGAGGATTACTTAGCCCGGCCCCTGGTAAGGGCGGTGCAACTCCGCCTGGGGCAAAGACACCTGAGAATCACTACAACAGGCCCCTCCCCCAGAAGATCAAAGAAATCCAGCCAAGACCAAGTTCACTTAAGAAGGAGAACAGCGGATTCTTATCTGGACAAAATGACAAGGCGGAAAAACTCACCACAAAAAAAAGAGCAGGAGACAGGACCGAAGGCTAGGGACCTAATCAATACAGACATTGGTAATATGTCAG